>BMAO01028483.1:0-71542 GCA_019973975.1 Trichonephila clavata
AGATATATATATGCATAAAAATAAGATCCGGCTTGGGGCCCAAGACCTGATCTTGCGGGGGGCCCAATTATTTTCCGTTACGCCACTGGTGATAACTCTACTTGGGAAGGGGGGGGGACGCAAGCATATTACAAAAAATCGAAAATAAAATATTTAAAATAATTATCAATTTAATAAAATAATTTGCAATCTGAATAATTACAAAGCAATACATACTCTTATATAATAAAAAATGACAATTGAAACTGATATAATACGCACTACTTCTAAATGTATCAGTTCTGCACAAAGTATTTGATAATTAATTTATCAATATTCAATTAAAAACAAGTTCAGTAATTATAGTGACTCTCTTGGGCTTGTCATATACAAAATTTATTTACAAAACTTAATATTTATCTAATTAGTGCGTTTATAATTAAAGTCGTATTGCATCGTAGTTTTACCATCAAAGTACATTATAATTGCATTCAGTACATTGTTATTTAAGAAGTGGGCGCGATGAAAAATGACTGAAAATTGATCGCAAATATTGAAAGTTTGAGAAGCACTGCTTTATCGCGATCTACAACACTCTTTTTGGTATCATGAATTCTTTAGATTCTAAGCAGGATATCTATACACAAGGGCAGCCGAATTTGCGATTTCTTCCAAATTTAAGATATAAATATAAAAGGTTGCAACACATAACGTAATCGTCGCAATTCAGTTGAAAGTAATTTCGAATTTGTAGGGATTTCACTAAATTCTTTTCGTTGTTTGTTCAGTGTTGCGAACTTTACTTATTGAAAAGTTCTTGTTATTTTCAATATTTTCATTTTTTTTATAGACTGTTATTTGAAAATAAACTTCAAGTTCCATGAAAAATCTTACCATACTTATTATTACATCTTAAAAACCTACACAAGAAGCAATTCCTTCCTAGTTACATTCTATTTTTAATAACAATATGATTCATAATAAGCTAGTTTCCTGTTTCAATATTTCGCAATCTTCTCGTATGATGTAATTTTACTGATGGAATTTTGCCCCCCCCCTCCTCTGCTCTTTTGCAGATATGTTTTTTAAAATAATTAAATAATAATATATTAAATTCTCTTGTTCCTGCATATTTTGTATCATTTCCTGTCTATCTCGGTGGACCATTTTGTAGCTCTAAGCCCTCTGTGGGATGTCAGTGCCATCCTCCCGAATAAATTAATAGCTAGGGATTCTCCAACGACGTTTTATAGCGTAGCATTTCGTTTCTGCTTCCTTTTAACGTCAGTAAATACTCGAGCACATACAAATCCTATTATAGATAAATTATAAAACAAAAATTATAGATTAAAAAAAAAGTGAGGGGCGTTTAAGCGCAAACAACGCCAAAAAAGTAAGTAAGTAAAAAAATTTTAGCTTTGTGTATATTTAAAATATTTCCATATTTTTACTTGATAGAATTCAACCAAGATAGAGCCCTTTCTTATTTGTTTGCACCAGGGCCTTTAATACAATAGTACACCACTGCCTTCAGGAAATCACTTTTTTTTTCAAAGAGAGATGGTTGACGCAATTTTAAATCAGTAATTTCTTCAATTTTACTTCATTCCTTTAAAACTGCAGACGGTAATTACAAATTTACTTTTGATTTATTTTGTATTTTCCCTTGAGCTTTAAAAAATGTACAAACATTTTTATCATATTAAAATAAAATCAAAACATACATTTATTATTTGCTTTCCTTTACAAAGGAGGCAGTGAAAATAATGTCCAGTTTAATGAATTCTAATTAAAAATATTTTTATTTGTAAATTTTCCGTGTTACATCAGCTAATTTAAGATTTTCGTCTATATTTATATATATATATTTCAATGGACTTTTATAGTACTTTTATGTTGATTAATATGCATCAATACTTGTTTTCTTTGCTTGAATACATCTTCCAAAAACACACTTTTCTATGGAAGAACAGTTTTATAATTATTAGTGTAAACATGAAATTCCAAAAAGTAGTACTTAAGGTAGTACTGGTATTGAAGTTTTTTTCACGATTTCAAAGTTTAATTCCTAGCATTGATATTTTGACACTGATCGCACTTACACTGAGCTATAGAAATAAAAATAAATACATAAATAATAATCTAATATTTCCTCATTTTTGAAGGAATGGAAAATGTTAATGCCTGTGTGTAAAACTTGATTTATATAAATAATATAAAAAATATTAAGTCTTAAAAAACAGTCCTAACGCGACTGTTGTTGGGATGGGGGACTTTTTTCATGAAAGCTCATATCAAGTAGGTGTCTGATACTTTCGATATCTTGTTTCACTAACAACTGGTTCTTTCTTGAAAATATACCGACTAGAATTCACTTTACTTTGTAAATTCTCTGAATTTTCTTTATAAAAAAATAATAAAATAAACGCAGTAAATATTCTTGATTCAAATGATACAACAGAAAAACTAGCTTTCAGAAACAGAAAGATTTGCTTTCATTATAAATCAGAAAACAAAATTTGATTGTAAATTAATGTTTACAACATGTGTAAATGATAGAAAGGCTGGTTAATATGAAATTTTTTGCCTTAATTTTGTAGTATTATTCTTTGTTGAAAATTTCATTTACCTTTTTGTACAACGTTTGTGATGTGATTTATATTTGTGTGCACAATTCATCACATATTCTGAATATAACACTGTGTATATCTTGTATCATACAAAAATTTAAAAATTCAAATTTATCGTAACCAGATTATTCGCTGAACATTTGGTTACTGAAATACACACATTTATGTTAAAATTATTCGTATTTTTTGAGAAATATATTACTCTGGAATACCCTACTCATATCGTAAAGCATTTGAAATTTACTTCAAATCACAAAAAGAAAAAAAAAAGGTTTTTTTTTTTCATTTTTGAGAATTTTTTATTTTATGTATACGATATTTTACTTTTTCATAGCTGTAGAGTATTGAAAAAAAATCAACTGATATACAACAGTTCTTCGAATATTGTACGATCTTAATATCTTAAATATAAGCCAATATAAAACCAAAAGTGAAAAAACTACAAAAAATTGTTAATGTACTTTATGTACGTTATGGAACAGTACGTAATGTACATTAACTTTCACGAAAAAAATTCATGTCAAGCATTATACTTGCACAATATTATTTTTTTAAAAAAAAGTGTTGAATAACAGTTCTTAAAAAATGATATTATCTTTTGTAAGGTATGTATACGATGTAACTTTTCAAACATACAAAGATAAAAAAATATTCTTACATAAGTATTATTGCATAAAGTTTCATTAAATTTGTAAATTTTTTATGCATAAACCTACAAAAATTGCCAAACAATTCAACCAAATGACAAAGAAATTGTAAAATTAAAATTTTAGATATTCCTCTAACAATCAAACTGAAGGGAATTTTAATGAATTGCTATAAGAAAAAAAAATTTTTAAATATTCACAGTAAATTATTAAAAATTTCTATATAAACATTAATTTACAGGCAGAAAATTTGCAAGTTTATAGAAGAGAGTAACTGAGTACCTGTAGCAATATATATTTTCTGCAGATTAAATTAGTATGAGTATTTGTATTGAGTTATGAAATGAAAAACAGTACACCTCAGTACCATAGATTAGAATAGAGGATCTCAAACTTGTCATGTTTTTCGATCTGGGCCCTTGCTTACTTAATACTGAATTTTTGCAAATTCCTGAACTTCAAATGTGTTTTGGATAGTAGGTATAATGTGGTAGCTCGCTGCTATTTTAAAAACACATTTACTTTACTATCTGTAGTGAAGTTTTGTGTGAAAAACTAAAAAATGCATGTTAATTTTTTAAACATTTATTAGACAAAAGTTAAAATTGAGTACCTGTTACACAGAATAAGAGACCAAAAACAAATGCTTTTATGACGCTTTAGTAACACATTTTTAATACTTAGCATAAATTTAGTTAGGTTTTACTTTAAATCTCCTCGGTTAGTAATGTCCAGTCTATTTTTTTCATAAAAAGAAACAAATTAAGGAAAACTTTTGTCT
Organism: Trichonephila clavata; assembly: GCA_019973975.1. NCBI lineage: Eukaryota > Metazoa > Arthropoda > Arachnida > Araneae > Nephilidae > Trichonephila > Trichonephila clavata. The sequence continues at coordinate 4,038 of BMAO01028483.1, forward strand.
TTCAAATTAACAAAATAATTCAAAAAGCAACTTTTAATTTATCTCTAAAAAACCCAGATAAATCTTACCCTTAATTGGGCAGAATTTGGTTTATCTATTTCTGTATACAATTTCAATTTCCAAATAATAAAAAGAACACTAATAATTATAGCTTTTTCATTAAATTTTTATGTACTTGAGATGCTTTCAATATTTCAATTGCTTATAACAAATGCTTTTTAGTACTTTGTTTTAATATTGGTTTAATTTAATTAAATATTTTGAATCAGCAGAAAGAAGATACAATTTCACACTAAATTCTGAAAAATAAATTTTCTAAAAAAAATATTATTTTTACATTTTTAGTTAAATTAGCTTCTTTACCTGAATCTTTATTTAGTACCAAATGACATAAATGAAGTTTCAAATAATATATTGAGAGAAAATCATATGATGCATTTTGTAAATGAAATGTAAATTAATTTCTTTTATTTAGTGCAATAAATATTTTTTTAGAAACATGTTCTCAAAAAAAGAGAAAAGGTCTGGAGCACAAAATAGAAAAAGGAAATTGCAACGAGAGAAAGCTAATCAGAAACTGGCGGGATCTCTCAAAAACGCAACAGGATTAGACGGTCAAGCAATTGTGAACCAGGACCTTCAACATCAGCATCTGGTTTGGAATTTCATACTGAAAACTTATTTCGAAATGTAAATTTACCAGAATATGATCAAGAAGAAACCACGATTGTACCAATAGAAAACTTAGATGTTGAAGTAGAAAATTCACCCGATAATAACATATCTCAAAATTGAGATTCTGATTTTGAGTTAAGCGATCCAGCTACCTGGCCTGATACAATTTCTATAAAAATTAGAGATTATTCAATAGAAAATGGCCCTTCCCGCTTGATAACCAAGCATTTTCCGAGAGATAATTCTGGCAGAAAGTTTTCAGAATCGTTCTATTATAGAACATTACCGAATGGAGAAAAAGTATTTAGAAACTACTTAGTATATTCAAATTTCCGAAACGCAGTTTTTTGCTCTCTTCCCATGTAAACTATTCAATGAGAAGCATTCACAGCTTAATAAGAATGGGTGTGATTATTGGGCACATTTAACCCACATTTTGAAAACACAAGAAAGTAGTGCATCTCATCTTACACATAGTTCAAAATGCAGTGAACTCAAAATGTCTTTGCGTAATTTATGTACCATTGATGCAGCTCAACAAAGACTTTATGATGCAGAGAAGGTCTACTGGCAATCGGTTATTGAACGGCTTATTTATTTAATTCAATATTTAGCCCGACAATGCCTTGCATTTAGAGGTTCTTCGAAAGAGTTGTTTCATAGTGATAATGGAAATTTTTTGAAGTTAGTTGAAACCATAGCAAAATTTGATCCGTTTATCGCTGAACATCTCCACAAAATTCAAACATCTCAAAAAAAGAACATTGCTCGTTACTTAGGGGATCAAATTCAGAATGAAATTATAAGCATTATTTCAAAAGGAATTAAAAAGTATTTATTACATATGATTAAATCGGCAAAATATTACTCATTAATTCTAGATACTACACCTGATATCAGTGATATCGAACAATTGACTGTTGTAATTCGATTTGTTTATAAGAACGAGGAAACCAATAAAGCCTAAATTGAAGAACATTTTTTAGGATTTCAATCTGTCGACGACACTACTGGACAGGGTCTGTATGAATTCATAAATGGGCATTTAAAATCGTTAGAACTAAATTTATCAGATTTACGAGGCCAATCTTACGATAATGGTGCTAATATGAGAGGAAAGCACAAGGGATTGCAACAAAAAATTATTGAAAATAATTCGAGAGCACTCTATTCCCCTGCTCTGCCCATTCTCTAAATTTAGTAGTAAATGATGCAGCTAAAATTTCCTTCGAAACAGTTAATTTCTTCGGGGTAGTGCAGGAGCTTTACAACTACTTCTCTTCATCCGTTAAACGTTGGTCTATTTTGCAACAGTATGTTGAAAATCTAACTTTAAAGCCGCTCTCCAACACCAGATGGGAAAGTAGAATTCAAGCTTTAAGACCGTTGAAAAATGATTTGAAGGGAATTTTAAAAGCGTTAATAAATATTCAAGAAGATCAAACAAGATACATGGAACCCAGAACCCAGGCAAAAAATTTGATTCAGAAGGTTTCCTCGTTTAAATTCATTTGTTCCATTAACATCTGGCACGATATTTTAAGTTTAGTAAATGTTGTGAACCAAATAATGCAAGATTCTAAATGTGATTTACAAATCGTGACTGACAATTTACAAAATTTTATATCAGAACTAAATAATCGTAGATCAGATGAAGCGTATGAACATGCAATTGTCAATGCAAGTATCGTTACTGATGATTTGGGGGGTGGATACTGATTTTCCACAAAGTCGAAAAAGGTTTAAAAAGATACTATTTCAAGATGAACAAACCGACGAACCAATCAACAATCCAAGACAAAAGTTTAAGGTTGAATTTTACAATATAATATTAGACACTGCTATTTCTTCAATTTCAGAAAGATTCAGTCAATTAAAAGAACATTACAATTACTTCAAAGTAGTACACAGTATACCTAATTTAAAAAACTGGAGTGACAGTGAAATTTTAAAACATTGTGAAGAATTAGAACGGAAATTAACGGATACTAAAACTATTAATGAAAAGGACATAGATGGATTACATTTGTTTGAAGAAATAAAATCTTTGCGATGTTTTACCAAAGAGGATATGTCACCTATTGATGTTTTAAATTATATTTATGAAAACAATCTTATCGGTACATTTCCGAATATTTCAATAGTCTTACGGATTTCTTTAACCCTGCCAGTTTCGGTGGCTACTGGAGAACGAAGTTTTTCAAAACTTAAAATTATAAAAAACTACATGCGATCTACTATGGCGCAGGAGAGATTATCGGACTTGTCAATTATATCCATAGAGAGCGAAATTTTGGATAAATTAAATATAAAGGAATTGATACGAGCATTTGTAGCTGATAAAGCTAGGAGAATCAATATTTAAATATGTTTTCTAATTTTTATATTTTACTTAAAAATTTTTATATCATTTTTGCTTTGTTTTTTTTAAAGTTTACGAAATAAAAAAAACAATAAGACAAACGTGTTTTAATATTATAATTTTAAAGCTTTTCAGTTCGAAAGTCGAATTTCGAATACTATAAAAGAGTATTTCACATATAATTTGTAGCACTTTATAAGAGTGTGTCGTAGTCTCTCACTACCCCTATGATTATTAACTCCCCTTTGCACATTATCTAAATTCGGGTATGTTGGATTCATAATTAACAACTACTAAATTAATAAATCAATATCATTTATTAATCTTTCTTAATAGATAAACACACAAATATTAATCAAACCTTAAGAACAACAAATTACAGTGGAGTGAGATAAGAATTCAATTATGAACGACGGAACCCTAACTGAAACTACGGTGAATAACGCATACAATCAAACTACGCATTTATAACTAATTTATGAGAATAACAGACCTGATATCTTTTTAAGGCAGGATTCTTTAATACTTGAAGGATCTATAGAGCGGCTTCAATCCTTGATATCTTCAGTTCCGTCCGAACCGAATTAATGAACCTTTTTCAAATAATCTTCCTACGGCGAACAAACTTCACTTAGTTAAACTAATCTCCTAGAATCACCTTCTTAATCAATCTTGTAGTTAACTCCTCTTTCAAAACACGTAGTCATCCTCATCTCTTCATTTCATTTCTCCCTTTTATATCTTTTTCGAACTCGCTAAACCCGAAACTATCTTGTTTGCATAAGTCACACTTTGAGCTCTCAGCGGGGATTGGTTAAAATAAATACAATCTTAAAAGAATTGAGAGAAGGTTAGTGAAACGCGTAAGCACCCGTCACAAGTGTAACAGAACCTCATAAAGGGGCGTCGAATTTCAACTTGAACAAGGGCGCCTAATACCCACGCGGCGGCCCTGCACATACTTAGAATGATATATCTCTCTAAATAATATTTAAAGTAGATCAACATGTTATTGGCTCTTTATGTAAAGTTATTATACCCTGTGCATGAATGAATGTAGATACACCAAATTTGGATGACATGTGTACAAAACAGTTATGTATTGACTGCAAGATATACGTTTACTTAACCCGTTACTACTCACGCAGGGTATGTCATACCCCCCGTCTAACTTTTTCAACGCTCCTACAAAACCTTTATTGGAAAATGGATAGTTTCTCGTGTTGAGGGGCCTTAGATTGTAGGCGAATTCTATCTATATATTTTTGGATATCATCTCTTCGGGTATATCATACCCTGCGCGTGAATCACCATTATAGTTCTGAATGCATTAACACGTTCTAAATCTTCCTTATGCTATGGCGTATTATTGTAGTTATGATGAAGAAATGTGATATTTAAGTAATTTAATAAATACAGTATTTAATAGATACAATACAACAGTATTTTTGGATGAAGAAACTCTCTTCGCGGTTATGATAAGGAAAAATTAAATGAAGAGTATAACAGCAAGTATGATTCCTCCACTGAAATCGATCCAGATTTAGAAAAGGGAGACACTGCTGAAAATAAATGTTTTATATGCAGACACAAAAACATTTTAGAAGAACGTAATTTTAAAGGAAATAACTGGTACACATCTTATCCACTTTCAGATGAACTTTTTTAAAAAAAACTATTGCTTGAACAAAATAAGCGAAAATAAAAAAGAAATTCCCAAAATTTTAAATTTAAAGAATAAAGAAGTTTACTCCTACATGTTTAGTTTAAAAAAGATACAGATTTTTTAAAAAAATTAAGATCCAGTGAAAACATCGCACTCACTCACGACGCGATTAAAGGAGTGTATAAACAATGCACTGAATGCCCTTATAAAAAGAACAGAAAAACTAAACTTACGTATGAGAAATGTAGTAAACATGTTGTATTTCCTATTTTTCTTCCTTTTTAACCTTTGTATACAAATTTTACTATAAAAACACAATGTAAACACCTTTGGGTATGACACAACCTGCGCGAGAACTTTAGGTCGGTTTTTTTTTTCACGCGAGTGATGTCGGGTTAACAAAAATTCAAAAATGATTTGCCACAAAAAAAGGCAATCTCGCTGGAAAAGTCCATTCTTGGAAAAAATAATAATCACAGTTTTATGTGGTAAAATGTCATAGAAACATAACAAAAATGGGTTTTAATAAGTGATATGCCCCCCCCCCCTAGCCTGAATGCATTGGCGGCATCGAATTTTCATGCTTTCAATTAAGTTGCCGGTTACCGAAATGGGAAGCGAAGACCAGACACGGAGTAAGCTTTGTTCCAGCTCTCCTAAAGACCTTGGAAGAGGACTTAAAGCAGCAACCTGTCTACCAAGATAGTCCCAATATTGATTCTCCTAGCTTTATCAGCTACAAATGCTCGTATCAATTCCTTTATATTTAATTTATCCAAAATTTCGCTCTCTATGGATATAATTGACAAGTCCGATAATCTCTCCTGCGCCATAGTAGATCGCATGTAGTTTTTTATAATTTTAAGTTTTGAAAAACTTCGTTCTCCAGTAGCCACCGAAACTGGCAGGGTTAAAGAAATCCGTAAGACTATTGAAATATTCGGAAATGTACCGATAAGATTGTTTTCATAAATATAATTTAAAACATCAATAGGTGACATATCCTCTTTGGTAAAACATCGCAAAGATTTTATTTCTTCAAACAAATGTAATCCATCTATGTCCTTTTCATTAATAGTTTTAGTATCCGTTAATTTCCGTTCTAATTCTTCACAATGTTTTAAAATTTCACTGTCACTCCAGTTTTTTAAATTAGGTATACTGTGTACTACTTTGAAGTAATTGTAATGTTCTTTTAATTGACTGAATCTTTCTGAAATTGAAGAAATAGCAGTGTCTAATATTATATTGTAAAATTCAACCTTAAACTTTTGTCTTGGATTGTTGATTGGTTCGTCGGTTTGTTCATCTTGAAATAGTATCTTTTTAAACCTTTTTCGACTTTGTGGAAAATCAGTATCCACCCCCAAATCATCAGTAACGATACTTGCATTGACAATTGCATGTTCATACGCTTCATCTGATCTACGATTATTTAGTTCTGATATAAAATTTTGTAAATTGTCAGTCACGATTTGTAAATCACATTTAGAATCTTGCATTATTTGGTTCACAACATTTACTAAACTTAAAATATCGTGCCAGATGTTAATGGAACAAATGAATTTAAACGAGGAAACCTTCTGAATCAAATTTTTGCCTGGGTTCTGGGTTCCATGTATCTTGTTTGATCTTCTTGAATATTTATTAACGCTTTTAAAATTCCCTTCAAATCATTTTTCAACGGTCTTAAAGCTTGAATTCTACTTTCCATCTGGTGTTGGAGAGCGGCTTTAAAGTTAGATTTTCAACATACTGTTGCAAAATAGACCAACGTTTAACGGATGAAGAGAAGTAGTTGTAAAGCTCCTGCACTACCCGAAGAAATTAACTGTTTCGAAGGAAATTTTAGCTGCATCATTTACTACTAAATTTAGAGAATGGGCAGAGCAGGGGAATAGAGTGCTCTCGAATTATTTTCAATAATTTTTTGTTGCAATCCCTTGTGCTTTCCTCTCATATTAGCACCATTATCGTAAGATTGGCCTCGTAAATCTGATAAATTTAGTTCTAACGATTTTAAATGCCCATTTATGAATTCATACAGACCCTGTCCAGTAGTGTCGTCGACAGATTGAAATCCTAAAAAATGTTCTTCAATTTAGGCTTTATTGGTTTCCTCGTTCTTATAAACAAATCGAATTACAACAGTCAATTGTTCGATATCACTGATATCAGGTGTAGTATCTAGAATTAATGAGTAATATTTTGCCGATTTAATCATATGTAATAAATACTTTTTAATTCCTTTTGAAATAATGCTTATAATTTCATTCTGAATTTGATCCCCTAAGTAAGAGCAATGTTCTTTTTTTGAGATGTTTGAATTTTGTGGAGATGTTCAGCGATAATGGATCAAATTTGCTATGGTTTCAACTAACTTCAAAAAATTTCCATTATCACTATGAAACAACTCTTTCGAAGAACCTCTAAATGCAAGGCATTGTCGGGCTAAATATTGAATTAAATAAATAAGCCGTTCAATAACCGATTGCCAGTAGACCTTCTCTGCATCATAAAGTCTTTGTTGAGCTGCATCAATGGTACATAAATTACGCAAAGACATTTTGAGTTCACTGCATTTTAAACTATGTTTAAGATGAGATGCACTACTTTCTTGTGTTTTCAAAATGTGGGTTAAATGTGCCCAATAATCACACCCATTCTTATTAAGCTGTGAATGCTTCTCACTGAATAGTTTACATGGGAAAGACAAAAAACTGCGTTTCGGAAATTTGAATATACTAAGTAGTTTCTAAATACTTTTTCTCCATTCGGTAATGTTCTATAATAGAGCGATTCTGAAAACTTTCTGCCAGAATTATCTCTCGGAAAATGCTTGGTTATCAAGCGGGAAGGGCCATTTTCTATTGAATAATCTCTAATTTTTATAGAAATTGTATCAGGCCAGGTAGCTGGATCGCTTAACTCAAAATCAGAATCTCGATTTTGAGATATGTTATTATCGGGTGAATTTTCTACTTCAACATCTAAGTTTTCTATTGGTACAATCGTGGTTTCTTCTTGATCATATTCTGGTAAATTTACATTTCGAAATAAGTTTTCAGTATGAAATTCCAAACCAGATGCTGATGTTGAAGTCCTGGTTTCAATTGCTTGACCGTCTAATCCTGTTGTGTTTTGAGAGATCCCGCCAGTTTCTGATTAGCTTTCTCTCGTTGCAATTTCCTTTTTGTATTTTGTGCTCCAGACTTTTTTTTCTTTTTTTGAGAACATGTTTCTAAAAAAATATTTATTGCACTAAATAAAAATAATTAATTTACATTTCATTTACAAAATGCATCATATGATTTTCTCTCAATATATTATTTGAAACTTCATTTATGTCATTTGCTACTAAATAAAGATTCAGGTAAAGAAGCTAATTTAACTAAAAATGTAAAAATAATATTTTTTTTTTAGAAAATTTATTTTTCAGAATTTAGTGTGAAATTGTATCTTCTTTCTGCTGATTCAAAATATTTAATTAAATTAAACCAATATTAAAACAAAGTACTAAAAAGCATTTGAAATATTGAAAGCATCTCAAGTACATAAAAATTTAATGAAAAAGCTATAATTATTAGTGTTTTTTTTATTATTTGGAAATTGAAATTGTATACAGAAATAGATAAACCAAATTCTGCCCAATTAAGGGTAAGATTTATTTGGGTTTTTTAGAGATAAATTAAAAGTTGCTTTTTGAATTATTTTGTTAATTTAAAAGACAAAAGTTTTCCTTAATTTGTTTCTTTTTATGAAAAAAATAGACTGGACATTACTAACCAAGGAGATTTAAAGTAAAACCTAACTAAATTTATGCTAAGTATTAAAAATGTGTTACTAAAGCGTCATAAAAGCATTTTTTTTTTTTTTTTTTGCTCTCTTATTCTGTGTAACAGGTACTCAATTTTAACTTTTGTCTAATAAATGTTTAAAAAATTAACATGCATTTTTTAGTTTTTCACACAACACTTCACTACAGATAGTAAAGTATAAATGTGTTTTTAAAATAGTAGCGAGCTACCACATTATACCTACTGTCCAAAACACATTTGAAGTTAAGGAATTTGCAAAAATTCAGTATTAAGTAAGCAAGGGCCCAGATCGAAAACATGACAATTTTGAGATCCTCTATTCTAATCTATGGTACTGAGGTGTACTGTTTTTTATTTCATAACTGAAAACAAATACTCATACTAATTTAATCTGCAGAAAATATATATTGCAACAGGTACTCAGTTACTCTCTTCTATAAACTTGCAAATTTTCTGCCTGTAAATTAATGTTTATATAGAAATTTTAATAATTTACTGTGAATATTTAAAAAAAAATTTTCTTATAGCAATTCATTAAAATTCCCTTCAGTTTGATTGTTAGAGGAATATCTAAAATTTTAATTTTACAATTTCTTTGTCATTTGGTTGAATTGTTTGGCAATTTTTTGTAGGTTTATGCATAAAAAATTTACAAATTTAATGAAACTTTATGAAATAATACTTGTTTCATCTTACAGTCCACAGATGGCGCGCTGCGCATTCCGTTGTAATATTCTTGTTAGTAAATAAACAGTGTGTGTTCAAACTCGTTAGGGTGTGGCCGTTCTTTGTTATCGAGATTCAATTTCTTTTCAGACAAGTTCATTTTTCAAGCATTTTGTAACTATTTGCAGGTAACAGAAAGGATGGTGTTTCCCTATTAGAGTTTAAAAAACCAACAAGTCAGGTAAGAAATTTCGAACCATTCCTATTTCGACCATTTTGGTCCTTAGTAGCCGGAGCTCAGTAGTGAAACATTCTAATTCAAAACTCCTGGCTTGTTGTGCTTCGGCAATATTTTTTCAAAAATATTGTCATAATTCAATTGATGAAAAATTCGAATTATATTTTTTCTAAAACATATTGTTATAATTCAATTCATGAAAAATTCAAATTCTTTGTTGTGTGAATTAAACTTAAAAATAAATTTTCGAAGTGTAATATTTCAGAATTAAGTATTCAAAAGAGTTTAATCTGCTTAAAGATAGTTATTTGCTTAATTGATTGTTTTTTCATTATCGGTGGTAAATTACTTGTGTGTTTCTGCCATTGTCGTTCCTATAACATAAAAAATAAGAAACTTGAGTTTCGTTTCCCAAAATCACTCACTCACTCACTCACCCGCTTGTTAAAGTTCCAATTCGTTTTTCCGTAGTAATTCTTTTTAGAAGTTCTCCCCTCTCTTTTTCCCCTTTTACCCCCTTTTTCGCGGGGTGCAAGTGGAATCGTGTTTCGTCTGTCGACTTGACAATTATTCGTTCGGGAGCAGTGTTTATTTGTTTTTTCTTTAAATCGTTCCTTTTGGTATATTCAAATGGATATTGAGGGTTTATTGAAGAAAAAAAAAGAGTGTTAAATCCTCCATTACAAAATTGCAAAATAAAACAGAAGAGGAATTGAGAAATTAAATAATGTGGGTTTATTATCTCGGAAAAATAGATTCTTAGAATTTAGAACTGAGGTAAAGGATGTTTTGGATTCTATTATAAGTATTTGCGAGGAAAAGGACGAAGAAACTTATTGTACGGAAAAGGACGACATTTTAGATATGTTCGAGGCAATACTTGTCACTATAGACACTCAACTTGTGCCTTCTGTAATAAATTCCGATCTTGAGACTATAAACAAAGGTTCAAGCCAAACTTCAATCTCAGCTCAGTCAGCTGAAGTGAAACTTCCTACGTTGTCCTTACCTATATTTTCAGGTGTTACTGAGGAGTGGCTTGCCTTTTCCGATCTTTTTGAAGCTTCAGTTTCCAACAATCAAAATTTAACGGGAGCGCAAAAGTTGCAGTATTTAAAGGGGAGTTTAAGGTCAGATGCATTAAGAATCGTAAATTCTTTATCCATTACCAATGATAATTTCGAAATCGCTTGGAAATTGCTAAAGGATAGATACTTTAATAAAAGAGAAATTATGTCATCCCTTAGTGAAAAAGTTTATCAATATAACACCCTTGAGTGGAGAATCATCAACACAAATTTTAAATTTGATAGATTCCACTAAGGAATTTGTAAGAATGTTGGAGTCCCTTGAATACAAAGTTGACCCGACTTCAGATACCCTTTTAATGCATATGATATTGTTCAAGCTTGATACAAATTCCAGAACTTGGTTTGAGAGAACCTTTCCTACTGATGTCATTCCAAGACTGGATGAATTGTTACAATTCCTTGCAACACAAGCAAGATCCATTACGAGTTCATTTACTAAGAGAAATGTTCAAAGAAAGGTGACTTTAGTCGCGTCCAACGCCCAGTCACAATGCCCTCTTTGTAATGGAGATCATACATTGTCGAGGTGTGATACGTTCTTAAAATTATCAGTTCAAGGCCGTTCAGATTTCGTTAAAACGAATAATGTTTGCTTTAACTGTTTAACTCAGTTTCATGGTGTGAAAACTTGCAAAAGCAAGTTTAGATGCAAAAGGTGCAAAAAACCCCACCACAGTTTACTTCATATCGAAAATGCTAGTGCTAGGGAAGACAGGGTGCTGTAAATGTGTTAAATTCTAGTGGACTTTCTGTCAACGCTCCTGTGTTTTCTCCGGTCCCTATTTCAGGCTCTAGCCAGCCAAGTGAAAATTCTAGAGTTGTGGATGTTACTTCATGCATTTCTGATGTGAACCCAGATATTCAAATTCTTCTTTGCACAGCTTTAATTCAGGTAAGAGATATTTGGGGTAATTATCAAACCTGTAGATGTCTCTTGGATAGCGGAAGCCAGGCTTCGCTTATTACAAATGAATGTATAGAAAGGCTGGGTTTGCGAAAGAAAAAGCTAATGCTCGTATATCTTGTTTGGGCGCATCCGATACGCGTACAAATGGTATTGCTGAGATTCAGTTCACCCCACATTTTTCATCTCAAAATTCTTTTCATGCGTCCGTATACGTGATCAACAAAATTGTAGGTATGATCCCACATCATGATTTAGATTCCTCAATGCGTGAATTATTTGGGGATATTTCTCTGGCTGATCCAGCATTTTACAAAAGTAGTCCCATTGATGTTCTCCTTGGTGTTGACCTTACTTTGCCATTGCTAAGAGGTCAAACGTTATCAATGGGTAAGGATAAGCCATTTGCCATTCGTTCAGAACTGGGTTGGATAATTGGTGGTAAGGCAAATTCTAGTGGGCAAAATTCTCTCCAAGTAAATCACATTCAGTTAGTATCGGATCAGCTAATCAATAAATTCTGGGAATTAGATTCTGTGCCATGTGCCAAACCTTTAACCTCTTTAGAAGAGGCTTGTGAAGATCATTTCGTAAAGACACATTCTAGGGATGAGAATGGCAGATACACAGTAAGGTTACCATTTCACTCTCCTCCGACGCGGTTAGGAAATTCGAAGCAAAATGCAATTCGTAGGCTAGTCAGCGTGGAACGCCATCTCATTTCTAATCCTGACAAATACAAACTTTATCGAAATTTCATGAAAGAATACCTTGATCTAAAGCACATGGAACTTGTTCCGGACTCTGAAATTAATAGCAGCAATAGTCTGTACCTTCCTCACCATGGAGTTGTTAGGGACACCAGCTGTACAACAAAGCTTCGCGTAGTCTTTGACGCTTCAAGTAAAACTTCGTCTGGACTCTCTCTCAACGATCTTCTCATGGTTGGTCCAAGAGTACAGCCAGAACTTTTCCCTATTCTCATCCAGTTTCGAATTTTCAATGTAGCCATTTGCGCTGATGTAGAAAAGATGTTCCGCCAGATTAAAACTCATGAGGAAGACGTAGACTGGCAAAGAATTCTCTGGAGGGATTCTCCAACCGAACCTATAAAGGAATATCGTCTAACTACTGTTACGTATGGTACGTCCTCAGCACCATTCATCTCCACGAGAACCTTGCGACAACTTGCCATAGATGAGCAAGAAAACTTTTCAGCCGCTTCAAGAGCTACCCTATGTCATTTTTACGTTGATGACTTACTGAGTGGAAGTGCGACAAGGAAAGGAGCTGTTCAACTGGTATCTGAGCTACAGGAGATGATGAAAGAGGAGGGTTTTCTCTACGAAAATGGGTGTCAAATGATCCTGACGCACTTTCAAACATCCCAGAAGAACTAAAGGCAGTTGATTCCAAACACACGATCAAGGATGACCAACATATCAAGATCCTGGAATAGCTTGGCTTCCATATGTTGACAAATTCACCTTTACCATTACCGTAAATGAGACTGACGTGTGGACTAAACGCAAGGTACTCTCTGAAGTCGCCAAAATCTTTGACCCCTTAGGCTGGTTGGCACCTACAGTTATCATTTCTAAAATTTTCCTTCAAGATCTATGGAGTCATCATCTAAGCTGGGACGAAGAGCTACCAAATTCTCTAGCAAGACATTGGAGAATATTTCAAGAGCAACTGCCTCTACTTACAAAAATCAAGATTCCACGTTGTATTCTCATTCCACAGGCTATAGATGTACAAGTACACGGATTCTGCGACTCTTCAGAGAAGGCCTACTGTGCAGCTATATACATTCGTTCCAAGGATGCTACCCAAACCGTGATATCTAGACTGCTAACTTCTAAGACACGTGTCTCTCCAGTAAAAACTCAGTCTCTACCTCGACTAGAGCTTTGTTCTGCCTTACTTCTCGCCAATTTGTTACATGCTACCCTTCCAACTCTAACAGTGCCAATCTCCGAGACCTTTGCGTGGTCTGATTCCAAGATCACACTGGCATGGTTGAAGTCCGAACCGAGAAGATGGCAACCGTTCGTAGCTTATCGAGTAGCACAAATTCAAGAGCTGACTCCTAACGTGCACTGGAACTTTGTGAGCGGTCTAGAGAATCCTGCTGATTGCGGGACGAGAGGGATACCTCCAACTAAACTAGAAAATTGCGACTTGTGGTTCAACGGACCTGATTGGTTAAGGAACTCTACTTTTCCGATTGGAAGGTTTGAAGATAATCCACAATTACAAGAAGACATGTCTACCGAAGCCAAGGGAATATCCAAGCTGATTATGCTTACCGTGGTTGATGCAACCTTCAAGGTAGAGTTTTTTCAAAAATTTTCGTCATGGAATAAGTTGAAAAGAGTAGTTGCCTACTGTTTAAGATTTGTCAAGAACTGTTCTCTTGCTGCGTGTAAAAGAAGAAAGTCCTTCTTAACAACGACAGAATTGAGCGAAGCTGAGAAAGCCATTGTTAAATTTATCCAACATGATCATTTTTCGATGGAAGTTTCCTATCTTTCAGCGGGCAAGCAGCTTCCTTCGAGCAACAAGCTTATTCCTTTGACTCCGTTCTACGATGACTTCGGAATAATTCGTGTCGGTGGTAGACTGAAAAATTCAATACTTCCTGAATCGCAGAAGCATCCCATCTTGCTTCCTAAAACCGACCCTGTTGTGAACTTAATTATCACCGATTATCACCTAAAACTTCTTCATGCCGGTCCGCAACTTCTCCAATCAGCTCTCAGAGAGAAATTTTGGATTCTTTCAGCCCGAGATGCAGTTAGAAGAGTAGTAAGAAGATGCATCCCATGCTTCAGAAATCGTCCAAGATTCGCCGAACAAATCATGGGAGATCTTCCAGAGTTCAGAGTTTGCCCTTCTTCTGTATTCCAACGAACTGGCCTTGACTTCGCCGGCCCGTTCTTGATACGAAGCTCCAAGGGAAGAGGAAGCCGCAATACTAAGTGCTACATTTGCGTTTTCGTTTGCCTCGCAACGAAGGCGGTTCATTTTGAAATCGTTAGCGACTTAACGTCAAGAGCATTTATTGCTTGTCTAAAACGATTCGTCGCTCGCAGAGGTAAACCATCAGAGATCTTTTGCGATCAAGGAACCAACTTCTACGGAGCTAGCAGAGACCTCAGGAGGGAGTTCCAGCAGTTGATGAAGGAAGATGCCATTCATCAATTCTTGGTAACAGACAACATCATCTTTCACTTCAATCCTCCATCTGCTCCCCACTTTGGAGGCATTTGGGAGGCTACAGTGAAATCTTTTAAGTTTCATTTGAACAGAGTTGTTGGAGTCACTAGTCTCACCTTCGAAGAACTAGCCACGTTATCAAGCCAAATTGAAGCATGCCTCAACTCCAGACCATTATGTGTATTATCTAGTAGTCCAGATGATCCGCATGTTCTGACCCCAGGACATTTTCTGATAGGAAAGGCATTAACAGCTATTCCACAACCTACGGTTCCAGACGACCTTCGTCACTGCGACCGTTGGCGATTGCTTACAAGAATGACCCAACATTTCTGGAAGAGATGGTCTTCAGAGTACTTGACCTTGCTACAATCAAGATCCAAATGGCGCATCTTTCAAAAGAACCTTGACATCGGAGATCTTGTTCTAATCAAGCACGACAACTCACCCCCACTACAGAGGAAATTAGGGAAAGTCACGGAAACGTTCCCTGGTAAGGGCGGTAAGGTTCGTGTGGTCAAGGTGAAAACACAAACTAGTGAACTTGTGAGACCAATTGCCAAACTGTGTCCACTTCCTATAAACATTTAAACATTTGTGAATTATGTCTAATTTCTTTCTTTCTTCTAGCATTGTTGTGGTCATCTATTCTTCTGTAAATCCAAATACTTAATTTCATTAATTTAGAAGTATACTTTATTGTAAATTTGAATTCATTTAGTATGTTTAACTTAATTCATTAGTATGTTAGGTAACTTAATATGTTTAAGTTAATTCATTAATTTTGAAACCCCCTCCGTGTTTCAAGGGGGGCGGTATGTTTCATCTTACAGTCCACAGATGGCGCGCTGCGCATTCCGTTGTAATATTCTTGTTAGTAAATAAACAGTGTGTGTTCAAACTCGTTAGGGTGTGGCCGTTCTTTGTTATCGAGATTCAATTTCTTTTCAGACAAGTTCATTTTTCAAGCATTTAGTAACTATTTGCAGGTAACAGAAAGGATGGTGTTCCCTATTAGAGTTTAAAAAACCAACAAGTCAGGTAAGAAATTTCGAACCATTCCTATTTCGACCAATACTTATGTAAGAATATTTTTTTTATCTTTGTATGTTTGAAAAGTTACATCGTATACATACCTTACAAAAGATAATATCATTTTTTAAGAACTGTTATTCAACTCTTTTTTTTTAAAAAAAATAATATTGTGCAGGTATAATGCTTGACATGAATTTTTTTCGTGAAAGTTAATGTACATTACGTACTGTTCCATAAAGTACATTAACAATTGTTTGTAGTTTTTTCACTTTTTGTTTTATATTGGCTTATATTTAAGATATCAAGATCGTACAATATTCGAAGAACTGTTGTATATCAGTTGATTTTTTTTCAATACTCTACAGCTATGAGAAAAAGTAAAATATATATCGTATACATAAAATAAAAAATTCTCAAAAATGAAAAAAAAAAAAACCTTTTTTTTTCTTTTTGTGATATGAAGTAAATTTCAAATGCTTTACGATATGAGTAGGGTATTCCAGAGTAATATATTTCTCAAAAAGTACGAATAATTTTGACATAAATGTGTGTATTTCAGTAACCAAATGTTCAGCGAATAATCTGGTTACGATAAATTTGAATTTTTAAATTTTTGTATGATACAAGATATACACAGTGTTATATTCAGAATATGTGATGAATTGTGCACACAAATATAAATCACATCACAAACGTTGTACAAAAAGGTAAATGAAATTTTCAACAAAGAATAATACTACAAAATTAAGGCAAAAAATTTCATATTAACCAGCCTTTCTATCATTTACACATGTTGTAAACATTAATTTACAATCAAATTTTGTTTTCTTATTTATAATGAAAGCAAATCTTTCTGTTTCTGAAAGCTAGTTTTTCTGTTGTATCATTTGAATCAAGAATATTTTACTGCATTTATTTTTATTATTTTTTTATAAAGAAAAATTCAGAGAATTTACAAAGTAAAGTGAATTCTAGACCAGAAATCGGTATATTTTCAAGAAAGAACCAGTTGTTAGTGAAACAAGATATCGAAAGTATCAGACACCTACTTGATATGAGCTTTCATGAAAAAAGTCCCCCATCCCAGCAACAGTCGCGTTAGGACTGTTTTTTAAGACTTAATATTTTTTATATTATTTATATAAATCAAGTTTTACACATAGGCATTAACATTTTCCATTCCTTCAAAAATGAGTAAATATTAGATTATTATTTATGTATTTATTTTTATTTCTATAGCTCAGTGCAAGTGCGATCAGTGTCAAAATATCAATGCTAGGAATTAAACTTTGAAATCGTGAAAAAAACTTCAATACCAGTACTACCTTAAGTACTACTTTTTGGAATTTCATGTTTACACTAATAATTATAAAACTGTTCTTCCATAGAAAAGTGTGTTTTTGGAAGATGTATTCAAGCAAAGAAAACAAGTATTGATGCATATTAATCAACATAAAAGTACTATAAAAGTCCATTGAAATATATATATATAAATAGACGAAAATCTTAAAATTAGCTGATGTAACACGGAAAATTTACAAAATAAAAAATATTTTTAATTAGATTTCATTAAACTGGACATTATTTTCACTGCCTCCTTTGTAAAGGAAAGCAAATAATAAATGTATGTTTTGATTTTATTTTAATATGATAAAAATGTTTGTACAGTTTTTTAAGCTCAAGGGAAAATACAAAATAAATCAAAAGTAAATTTTTAATTACCGTCTGCAGTTTTAAAGGAATGAAGTAAAATTGAAGAAATTACTGATTTAAAATTGCGTTGAAAAAAAAGTGATTTCCTGAAGGCAGTGGCGTAGCTATTGTATTTAAAGGCCCTGGTGCAAAAAAATAAGAAAGGGCTCTATCTTGGTTGAATTCTATCACGTAAAAATATGGAAATATTTTAAATATACACAAAGCTAAAATTTTTTTACATACTGTCTTCTCTTTTTTGGCGTTGTTTGCGCTTAAACGCCCCTCACTTTTTTTTAATCTATAATTTTTGTTTTATAATTTATCTATAATAGGATTTGTATGTGCTCGAGTATTTACTGACGTTAAAAGGAAGCAGAAACGAAATGCTACGCTATAAAACGTCGTTGGAGAATCCCTAGCTATTAATTTATTCGGGAGGATGGAACTCGCATCCGACAGAGGGCTTAGAGCTACAAAATGGTCCACCGAGATAGACAGGAAATGATACAAAAATATGCAGGAACAAGAGAGTTTAATATAATATTATTTTAATTATTTTTAAAAAACATATCTGCAAAAGAGCAGAGGAGGGGGGGGGGGCAAAATTCCATCAGTAAAATTACATCATACGAGAAGATTGCGAAATATTGAAACAGGAAACTAGCTTATTATGAATCATATTGTTATTAAAAATAGAATGTAACTAGGAAGGAATTGCTTCTTGTGTAGGTTTTTTAAGATGTAATAATAAGTATGGTAAGATTTTTCATGGAACTTGAAGTTTATTTTCAAATAACAGTCTATAAAAAAAATGAAAATATTGAAAATAGCACAAGAACTTTTCAATAAGTAAAGTTCGCGCGCGCGCGCAACACTGAACAAACAACGAAAAGAATTTAGCGAAATCCCTACACAAATTCGAAATTACTTTCTACTGAATTGCGATGATTATCGTTATGTGTTGCAATCTTTTATATTTATATCTTAAATTTGGAAAAAATCGCAAATTCGGCTGCCCTTGTGTTTAGATATCCTGCTTAAAATCTAAAGGAATTCATGATACCAAAAATAGTGTTGTAGATCGCGATAAAGCAGTGCTTCTCAAACTTTCAATATTTGCGGATCAATTTTCAGTCTTATTTTTCCTCGCGCCCCACTTCTTACGATAACAATGTACTGAATGCAATTATAATGTACTTTGATGGTAAAACTACGATGCAATACGACTTTAATTATAAACGCACTAATCAGATAAATATATTAGGTTTTGTAAATAAATTTTGTATATGACAAGCCCAAGAGAGTCACTAATAATTACTGAACTTGTTTTTAATTGAATATTGATAAATTAATTATCAAATACTTTGTGCAGAACTGATACATTTAGAAGTAGTGCGTATTATATCAGTTTCAATGTATATTTCATTTTTTATTATATAAGAGTATGTATTGCTTTGTAATGATTCAGATTGCAAATTATTTTATTAAATTGATAATTATTTTAAATATTTTATTTTCGATTTTTTGTAATATGCTTGCGCCCCCCCCCCTTCCCAAGTAGGGTTATCACCAGTGGCGTAACGGAAAATAATTGGGCCCCCCGCAAGATCAGGTCTTGGGCCCCAAACCGGATCTTATTTTTATGCATATATATATATATATATATATATGTATATACTTGTAAGAAAAGTCTGCGTTCACCAACTACTGCTGACATAAACGACAAAAAAAATTTTAAAAACCCGAATTTGAATTTTTTTTAAAAATTATATTTTATTTAGTTTATTCCAAGTATTGAGAATAACAAAAGTAATCTCGGTTTTCTTTCATAGCTTTGAAAATAAGGACAGATTTGTAGCGATACCAACAAAAATCAAGCAGAAAAAGTCTGCGTTTACTGTTTTAATAGTAACTATAAAAATTATTTAAAAAGTATAATGAGCTATTTAATAGCTTGTTGGATAACTCCGTGTGTTGAAAACTTCCTGAAGTCGTTTTGGCATTGAATTAACAAATCTAGTGGTTTCTTCAGTGCTTATCTTCTCTCATTCGTCCTTAAGAACACTCTTTTCCAGCAAGTATATATTTTTAAAAAAAATATACAAAGGATTGCCAAACCATAACATAATGTACCTTTATACATCACGCAAAAAAATATTAAATATTAAACTTTCAACTGAATACAAAATCAACCGGAGTCTGAATAAACGAAGTCAATCATGTATAACATTAAAGAGTATTTATAATATTTATTAAAATTGGAAATCTCTAACGATAGATAACTTGGTTTCTCAGTTAAAAACGAACACTAAGAAAGACAGCAACACTGTAAAATAATTTTAGATTTAAAATTCTTACGAAAGAAAAAAAGTTATCCCTTACATGATTTTTCATTTCTGAATCCCCGGATGAACTGTGTGTGTGTGGACCTTAAATTCGATCATAAATACTGCAACTTTTAAGAAGGAGAGTTCTTTGTATGAAGCAAAAATGATTTCATGAAAAAAGAAATAAAAAACTGATACATTTCATTATGCTTTCTTCTCATTATACTTCATTTGATTGAATACTCATAAATCTATCATAAAATGCTCTAATTTAAAATGCTCTACTGCTTTTCCAAGTATCGTAATACTATTTTACTTGAAAAAAACATAACAAACGTACGTTATTTATGACTTTGCTAAATGAAATTGAAATGCATGGGGAAAGGGGGGAACTAATGACGCCAATAATTTCCTCTGCTGCTTCTCAAAAAGTAAATCATGTCTTTTTCCCCTCCCTACTGCTAATATAATATACTAGCTGTTACCCGCCCGCTTCGCTGGGTATTTCATGATGTTTTATAAATTTTTACTGCTTATATATATGTATAAATAATTGATATCTAAGTCCTAGCATTAAGAATTCGATTGAATTGAAAAATATACTTATACCTGTAACTGTCACCTGTTCATAAAAAAAAAGGGGCAGAACTCATCTAATTTGTATTTTCTAAAAATCTCTAAAATTGAAGCATAGAATGATGCTTTCGTAACTCAAAACCAAGTGGATTCCCGCAAAACCAATTTTCGGTGGATCTCTACTGCGTAAATTGAACATGCAAGCCAAATTTCAAGTCTAAATCTAACAGAAAAAAGCAAAAGTTTTACTATAAATATCCCCGTAATCCCGTTGAGAGCAGTTTTCCAAAATTACCGCTCTTAGCGGATTTCAATTAAACAAAAGAAAAATGCAAACCAAATTTCATTATTATAGTCCTTGTAGCTCGAAAAAAGTAAATTTTTTTGTCAATACGTCCCAGTAACCCCTGCAACCCCCCAGAACTTGATTTGCTTAAAATTTATTCTTAGTGGATCCCTATTCAACAAAAGAAACATTCTTAACAAATTTCAAGTATATGGGTCTAACAATTAAAAACAGGAATTTTTTTCTGTAACTCCTCTTGACCTCTCGCAAACATCTTTGGGGGTCAATTTTCACACATTTTATTCTTTGTTAGAGGAACTCTATTTCATGAAAGGAACATGCCTACCAATTTTCAAGCAGGATGATCAAGTAGTTTAAAAATGGAAATATTTATCGATTACGCCTCTTAATCTCCCGAAATTAAACTTGGTAGTTGATATTCGCGAAACCCAATTTGTAGCGGTTCTCTACTTTACGAAAGGAGTCTGCTTATCAAATTTCAAGACTGTACGCCTAACAGTTTAAAAATGGGGATAATTGTCTATAACGCCACTTGAGCCCCCGCAACGCCACTTCTGGGTCTGTTTTCACAAAACCCATTTTGTAGGGGAATTGCACTCTATGAAAGGAATCTGCTTAGCAAAATTTGAAGACTGTGCGTCCAATTAATTAAAAATCAAAAAAATTATCAATAACGCCCCTTGAACCCCCGCAACACCACCTAGGGGTCGATTTTCACAAAACACATTTTGCAGTGTATTTCTATCCTATGAGAGGAATCTGCTAACCAAATTTCAAGACTGAGTCTAATAGTTTAAAAAGAGAAATAATTATTTATATCTGCCCTTAACCCCCCGCAACACCCCTTGATGGTCAATATTCTCCAAACCCGTTTTGTAGCGGATATTTACTCCATGAAAGAAACATTCCTACCAATTTTCAAGCAGGTAGGTCAAATAGTTTACAAACGAAAATATTTATCTCTTACGCCACTTATTACTTATTTATCACTTACGCAACCCACTTAGAGGTCTGTTTTCACAAAACCTTCTTATAGCTGATCTCTACTCTATGAAAGAAATCTCTTTATCAAATATAAAGACTGTGCGTCTAATAGTTTAAAAATGGAAATAATTATCTATAACGCCCCTTAAGTCCCCTCAACGCCACTTGGGGGCAATTTTCACGAAACCCATTTTGTAGCGGATATTTACTCCAGGAAAGAAACTTACCTACCAATTTTCAAGCAGGTAGGTGAAGTAGTTTAAAAAAGGATATATTTATCTATTACGCCCCTTAATCCCCCGCAACGCCACTTAGAAGTCTGTTTTCACAAAACCCGTTTTGTAACTGATCATTATTCTACGAAAGGAATCTATATATATATCAAATTTAAAGACAGTGCGTCAAATAGTTTAAAAATGGAAATAATTATCTATAACGCCCCCTAAGCCCCTGCAACGCCACTTGGGGGTCGATTTTCACCAAACTCATTTTGTAGCGGATCTCTACTCTCTGAAAGGAATCCGCTTACCCAATTTCAAGATTGTACATCAAGTAGTTTAAACATGGAAACAATTATTATTAAAGCCCTTAACCCCCCGTAATGCCCCTTGCGTCTCGAATTTCGGAAAATCCTTTCTTAGCTGATGTCTACTCTATCAAAGGAACATGTCTACCAAATTTCAAGTCTGTAGGTTGAATAGTTCCAGAGATTTCGTGATTAATCAGTCAGTCAGTGAGTGAGTCGCTTTTCTCCTTTATATATATACATACAGTAATAATAACTTGAATTTTTGTATCTTCCTAGCATTTTATCCAATTCTCTGTCTGACTTTTGTTTTATTTGTTAGTAACTTAGGTTTAAAAAGGAAATCCATTAAAAAAAAGTATTTCTTCTCGCCTGGATTACAGCAAATGAAAGAAAACGTTTTTTTATTTGGCTGTGGATTAAAGATAACCAATGAGCTTATGAAAGTTTTGATTATGAAAGACGTTTGATCGCTGATTACTAAATTGATTAAAAATTCGATTTTAAAAAATGTGAAGCAAATTTTGAGAAAATCTATGTTCATAGCATCAGCCAGGCTTTGCCCCCCCCCGCAGTGCGGGGGTGCAAGTTACGCCACTGGTTATCACGCCCTTCTTAGTGGGCGCACCCCACAGATCGAGAAACGCTACGATAAAAATTTTATTTCGAGATTTGAGAACAATTTAATAACAGATATGCATGACACAAAATATGATTTGAGGAAGAGAAGCCAAGAGATTTACATAATAATTTGGCCAATAGTGAAAAGAAAAATTGATAATTTAGATATAAAAATGAAAGAAAATAATTGGCTTTTTAATAAACACTGGGCGGGTGCACGTTCTCTGTAATTTTAATTTTTTTTTCTCTTTTTTTTCACCCTGTAATTTTTTGCGCCCCCAAATCTTTTGGGCCCTAGGCATGTGCCTAAGCGGAAAAGCGGGCTTGGTGGGGGGGGGGGGAGAGGGTACGTTACGCCACTGGACAACGGTCATCACATAATAATACAGTCTTATCACTTTTGCCAATCGACATGCACTTTGAAATTAACTGTTTTTCGGAGGGAATGTACGGGTATAATTGATGACATTAAAATTATCCGGATCATGATCTTATTAAGACGGAGTCGAAAGCGAAGTGATGCCCCCCCCCCCCTGAGAGCGAAGTCCTGGGCCCAGGCCTAGTTGGCCCATGCCTTGAGACGTCCCTAACTACAATACAATACGAATTTAATTATAAACCGCACTATTTATCAAGATAAATATTTTGTATATGACAAGACCAGGGGAGTTACTAGTAATTACTCAACTTGTTTTTAATTGAATATTGATAACTTAATTATCAAATACTCTTGTGCAATACTTATAAAATTATAAGTGATGAGTATTATATCAGTGGGAATGTGTGTTTTATTTTTATATTATATAAGAATGTATTTACTTTGTAATTATTTAAAATTGTAAATTATTTTAAATATTTTGTTTTCGATTTTTGGCGATACGTTCGTGCTCACAAGAAGGGTTATCCCGCTCTCCTGGAGGGCGCGCCCCACAGTTTGAGAAACGCTACGATAAAGATTTTATTTAGAGTTTTGAGAACTATTTAATAACAGAATACATGAAGCAACTTCTTAACTCTCTTAACTTCCATACCGCATCAACGGGAGGATGTTTGAGCTTCGACATATTTAACGTGCATCGGCCTCCTTTGCCCGGCTGGTCTTCAGCAGTACCAGGTTCAAACTCATGATACGCCAGCTACGAGCGAATGACCTTGACCACTAGGCTACCATAGCTTAGTTGTTAAGCTGCTCATAAAAACTGGCATTACATACATAATTCAATTCAAGGGAATTATAGAGAAAATAACAATTGAGAAGTTGAAAATTTTTATTAATGTTTCATGTAAAAACCATCAAAAGTTTTAAAAAAAACGAAACAAACTTTTGAATTATTTTTTATTGAAATAAATTTTTCAGTCACAAAATAAGCTTTCCATTTTTTAAAAATTTAATATTAATTTTTAACATTAAAAAAAGAGTAGTCAAAAATAGTTTTATAGTAAAGATATTAGAAATAATAATATATATAAAAATATATGTAGCTTTTATGTAAAAATGTTTAATCATTAAAATTTTAAAAATAACAATATATGAAAATACACAGCATACGTAGAAAATTGCTTTATTGAAAAAAAAGGAAAATCTAAAAACTTTTTAAAAATATATATAAATAGATTTATAGTAAAATAAACGTAGTATGTAATAATAAATAAAGAAGATAAGAGAGAAAAAGTTTTGAAAGTTAGGTTTATTTATTCAATACTATTTTAATAAATTTCAGCAATTTTTATTTCATGTTTATATAACAAGATCTCCTAACTTTTAAAAAAAATACCAATTGTTTCAAAAGAAATCGGAAATTTTATTTAAAAAAAGAAAGAATCATATGTATAAATTAACTGTCTTTTTGAGCGCTTAATATACAAATTTCTAATATTTTATTCTTTTCAACTGCAATCAAAATATTATTTAAAAACTAGTTCAAAATTTCTAACCTGAAATAACCCCCCCCCCCCCCGAAAAAAACAGTAAAAAGTTCTTTTTATGTGTTCTATTTAAAAGGTGTAATTGTATTTCGAACTCTCTTATTTCGCTGAAGCCGCACAATTTCACTAACTTAATGACGCAGTCAGACGTAAGATGATCCAACAGACGGACAGCCACATTTGAATGATACTCGCTCTGTTTGGCTTTTTTGGCGCATTTTGAAGTGTCAAAAAGCCCAGTTTCTGAAGACTTCTCAATTAAAGTACCATTAAGTACCTACAACAAAAAGAAATTTTAAAATTTCGGCAAACTTCGCTACCATAAATAATACTATGTGAATATTGAAATGTTTTTCAAAAAGGCTTTGTAATAAAAATCATTTAATGAAAAGAAGCTGCAAGAATTTTTCTCAAATTATACAAGATATTAAAAAAAAATCAAAGATACTACCTTTCATAATGGAGTATAACACTAACACTAAAAAGTAAAACGGACATTGTCTATAAGCGCTGTAAAACCACAGACACAAAAATCACTGTTTCACTATTTTGTTTTTCTAAAATGTAAGACTATTACATATTAAATTCAAAATTTTTAATTTCCCCAAATGCATATTGAATTTAAATAATCCTATGTCTTAAGTAATATTAACCATATTAAATATCTTCGTAAAGCAACTTTCACAAAAATCATTTTTGAGAAACCGTTGTTAATCATCCAACCACAGTGCGCTCGCTGCCAATGCCACTGATAAGCAAAAAAATAAACCTTTAAATTGTGGTATTGCCGGCTCTCCGGCGAATTTTGCTACCAAATGAAGGATTTGTGAAAAGAGTAGACATTAATGGACAAAATTATCAACACACTGTACACGAACATTCAATTTTTTTTCAAAACTATGCTATGCTATCGGGAAATCGTGACTTGTTTTAATTTTTCAATAACTATTTAAAATTCAGCATACTTATTCGAATAATCGTAAGTTTTATTTTGAGAAATTCGTAATAAATTTTGCTTGATTGATTTAACTATATGCGGCCTGCGGCCGTCCCTTGGTTAAGCCACCCGCGTGCGGTGCATGCGCTGCACACCTGCTAGGATCAGCCCTGGGGAGGAACAGTTAAAACTAGCGGAACACGAATTAAAATAAGAACAAATTCAATTGAAATTAAGTTTTAAAAAGTTTAAGGTAGAAACCTGACATCGAGTACATGATGCATTAACCGTTTCTATACAAATCCGTGTTCTGCGACTTCTGATATAAATTTAAAAAAGCTAATTCCAGAATTCAATCCAAATAAGTCAGATATCAATTTATATCTGAACTTATAAGTTATATTAGTACAACTTATATCAGGCTGAAAGAACTTTGATATGAAAGGAAGATTGGGTCGGACATTTATACTGGGTTTGTTACTTTTAGAGATAGTGCACTTAAATGCACGCGAACCAAAAGAAAAAGCCGAAATTTATGAATACGTAGAAAAAAAACTGCTACTTCAGAGATTTAAATTAAATCCAGAAGCCTTTCTCCAAAAGTTTGTTAAACATCAAAGGAATTTTTGGATAGCATGTGGAAGGACTTGAGTTTCGAAATTAGAAATTATTCAGAAATATACTAATTAGGGTTTGCAATCCCCTGTCATATTTTCAATCCCGGGTTTTCGTGATTACATTATCCAAATCCCAGGATTAGGATTGGACTATTTATTACAAATACTTACATATTAGCATAGTTTAAATTGCATAATGAAACTGAAAATATAATTAAAAATTGATTTAATATTATTTTAATAAAACAAAAAATTAATTCATCATAAAAACAAATAAAAATAGAACAAAATGAAGTATAAAAAAAGCATTTCTTCATTTTTTGTGTTTCGGTAAATAAGCATATAAAAACATAGCTCCTCCAGCGTTTCATCGTTGGAACGGCTTCTTATTTTGGTTACAAATTCTCCTGCCGTAGAAAATGCACGTTCGAATTCTTTACTAGTAGAGTTATTATCAGGTGGTGGCGTTAGGCGTCAGCGACGTCGGCAACCGCCAACGGCCTCGCGCTTGAGGGGTCCTCGCAAAGTTTTTAATTATTTAAAATTTAGTTATTCAGTTCGTCCATTTTAATTTCTATTTGTGTAATTTTTGTCATCATTTGATTAGCAATAAATCTCGTTTGCTCATACATTAGTTTAACTATAATTCGGCTTTTTTATGTAATTTAACGTTTTCTTGACTGGGAAAAAAGGAGGCCTCGCGAACCCTAATTTCGCCGACGTCCACTCGTGGTCTAGCTCCGCCACTGGTTATTATCGTCATTAAATAGGAGTGTGTTCTTTTCAGGTAGTTACCACGTCTCTCTCACTTTTCAAAAAAAGAGACATTTCTTTTTGAATTTTTGATGACAGTGTCTCAAATCTAATAGACTGCATTGGTGCATATACCTCTTTGATAACTTTATTTAGTTCTTCTGCTACACTTAATGGTTTTTGTACACATATAAATTGATCCAGTTATTGAATCATAATGTGAATCCATTTCAAGTGTTACCTCATTTGAAATTGAAGATCCAGTTGCATGAGCTGTTAGCAATGCATTGGGATTTGAATTGTCTCAAGTCTTCCAAGCAGGTCCGCTATTAATTAACGGCATTTAATTGAAGGAGGAACTGTGACAAAATCTATTCTTGTGATGTTGCTTATATTATTGTGTAAGCACATTGCAGTGAACCACTTAGATCTTTGCGATGTTCTCCCATACTGTTCATAGGTAAATATATATTTTTTCATAAAACCCTTATAATTGCGCAAAAAAATTCTACGTACATATTTCATAAACATAATATAAATTTTTAAAAAATTAAATTCTTAGAAAATTTTTATGAGAAAACATTTTTATATATAATTCTGACAAAAATTAAATCTCGAAATTAGTTATTTTAATCCCGGGATTTCCGAATTAGAAAAAACACCGGGATCCAGGGGTTTTGGAATTCCGGGATCCCGGGGCTGAAAACCCTACGAGATATCTTCCAAAAATTCGAAATGCGTTTGTCCAAGTTAGCTGACACCAACATCATGAGGGTAAGAGAAATGTCAGTTTTCTGACCCCACTGCGATGGGGAGAAAGTTATAGATGAAAATAAGGGAAAACATATGAAATTCCACGGTTTAACATACACACCCGTCTCAAACCCTTCAAGGGGTTAAACACGTAAGAAAACTAACATTAACCATATACAGTACAAAAAAAAGTTAATAAGATACATTAAATGTAATACCAGATTCACAATATTTTGAAAAACAATTTCAAAATATAATTCTGGCAAGAATCAAATCCCAGGATTTGAAAAAAAAAACCGGGATCTCGGAGCTGTAAACCCTAATAAAAGTTGAGACGTTTGAAGATCTTAATGATTTAATAATTCCAAAGTAATTGAAAAAACACATAAATTTGGATGTAACAGATTATTTCCTAGATTATTGGGTAAACTCTAAATCAGCTAAAAAATTAGTGGAACTTTTTGATAATTTTAAGTGTAGAAAGGTAAAACAGAAATTCAATGATAGAGTGCAGAAATGAAATGGATTTGTCAACATCTGGGTTAAGGTGGACTTCTAAATGTACTGAAAAGGTCAGGGTACTTTAACTTAATGAAATCACATTATTTGGATGTGAAACTTTTGTTGAGAACGTAAATTACTCATATAAATCCACCATGAAATGTAAAAATGTCAGAAATAGTCTAGAAAATTTTAAAATTACGAAAAATACATATATCTTTGCTTCCAAAATGCTCGGACGCCATGTTTGGCAAGCTTTATTGTAATGACTGCAGATGGCGCCACGTATATGCAATCTACGTACAAAACTTTTAAAACATTACTTTAGAAGAAAATTGAGCATAAATTGCTTAAACACACATTAATAATACTTTATTTTACGAAAAAGAATATTTTGCTACATGAATAATGATTTTTATCACTTCAGAAACACTAATTCTGCTTTTTTTATATGAAAGGGGGAGGGGGTAAGAGAATTAAAGTAACCCTAGACTACGTCATGAGATCACGTCATTGTTAGGGAGGGGAATGAAAGAAGGAAGTTCTGACAATTTGTTTCCAAGATGAAACGGTCAAGTGACCTTGAGATAAGGTTGACGAGGGTGGGGGGAAACACATGAACAGGAAAGCTGTTGATTTCAGGGGGGAGGTGATTAGAATCTATTTTGGAACTGAAAGGGGGTTATTGTGGGGTGTATACTTTCTTAGTGAATGAAACATTTGTAGAATTGTCATTTCAACCAGACTGAAAGCTCTTAAAGCTAATTTCTGCAGGGAATGGTGTCGTCAATGGATGCTATGCACCGGGGCCCTAAAATAATCAAGAATTAAAAAAATATACTCTTGCATATGAAATCTTTACAATACTCCTATTGATGTCAATATGGCGAGATGTAAAATTTATCGTAAACATTATTATTATGGATATCTAAAATTCGGTAATCTTCAAAATAATTCTTGATGTTACGAAAGTTTAGTTTTTGTTATTCAATTTGGGAAGCTCCCAAGAATCCCTACCTCAACTGGACTTTTTAGAAGATATAATTTAGAAGTGGGGACTTATATTAATAAAGTAGCGAATTTTTATGAAGAAGCCTGGTTGTTATTTCAATAGTAACTCTAAAAATAATGTGAATGTTTCAAAAATCTTAATTCAGGCTCTGTAAAGAAAAATCCTAACTATATATACATAGAAAAAAATATTACATAGAAGTATTTTCCATGAAAAGAGAATGTTTTGAAAATGTAATTTTTCTTCATGTTTTTGCTATAAAATTACATTTAAACAGTTTTAATGTAATGGAATAAAATGGAAAATTTTAATCGAATTGTTAAGTAATTACTACTCTGTGCTAATGGATCACATAAGCAGACTAAAAAATTCGTAAAACAGAGAATTATGCACAATCTCAAAGATAAGTTATTTTTGTATTAGGAAAGGAAGTCATTTCCGAAATTAAAGCAGCTACGTACAAATGGACTGCACTCTTAAAATTTCCCATTTGGAAAAAAATTCAATCAATATTAGATATGTAAATTTTGAAGATAAAAGATTAACTATAAATGAGAATTTTTATAGGAAAGGAGAGAGAGTGAGAGTTATGAAAATATTACATTACAAAGCTCTGCACGTAGGCTATTGGCGAAGGACCTCTTAATTCTGAACCATGGTCAAGTGATGAGGACGACACCTGAGCTGGCACCACTTCACTAACTTCCCCACCACAAACGAGAGGACGTTTGAGTCACGATAGATCTAACGTGCATCCGCCCCTTCTGGGTGGCGGGTCAATTTGTAATGAAAGGAACTAGGTTAAAGAGAACTAACTCAAAATAGGTTTTTTTCTGCCCATGAGAGAGTTTTTGAAACACGTGACTCAAGTGTTTTCATTACCAAATGGCTGGCCATATGAAAGCTGCAGGGCCGGCTCTAAAAGTTTTGACGCCTCGGACAAAAATGGGAAATGCCGCTCCTATCTTCAAAGCCAAACATTATTAGTACAAAAGATAAATTGTTCATACATACACCCCTATAAAACTTGAATAATTCTTGCAAACAGAAAGTCAGCTTAACAATTATACATGTCTTCAAAAATACAAAATAATTCGAAACTAAGGAAATTATTACCTGTTATTATTTCAAACGAGTAAAATGTACGAGAAGGAATCGCCCATTCCAGCAGGCCAATTTCTTCGAAAAAGGATCCCAACCTTTTATTTTAACTTATAGTAAGTACACTCAAGACTAAAATAAAATATCTTCTTTGGCTCTTTATCTACCAAAAATTCTTATTACTCCTGTCCCCTTTTGGATAACTGACAACGGAGTTCGTATGGATAAAAGGAATGCCTATTGTGACGCCTCTCCGGAATGGAGAGAAAGTTACTAATGAAAGATGAGTAAACATATCAAATTTCAGGATTTAATATATATTCCCACCTCAAATCTTTCAAGTTTCAATATAAAAGGAAACTGGAGTCCGGTTTGTCCGGCCTTAGAGCCACCCCTGCCGTATGCCCTAAACGAGAAAAAAAAAAAAAAGGAACTGAATCCCTAAACAGCATTGAAGGAAATAAAAACCCTGATTGTCTTAATTCAAATACTCTGTGAATGTACACAAAATACTCATATTCCGAGAGATAAGGGAGTGACAGTGGATTTAGTGTGTAAAAAATATATAAATCCCTCATCTTTTTTCCGGAGATAGTTTTCTCTTGTACACACACACACACACACACACACACACACACATTCAGTTTCTTTTTCCAAGTACAAATAATCAAATGAAATGTAGTTTGATAATCTTTTGAAAATGAAATATGAATGCTAAATAATTTAATGGATTTTACTTGAGGAAATGCTTGTTTTTTAAATTTATTCCAGAAATAAAAGGATGAGAAATTTTTTAGCAATAGTTAAACACTTTTATATTTGCTTTAAGATTTGCATATAATCCATTTTTAGCATGACGTAACATATACTTGAACCAATAGCATTTATTATTTTAGTTTTTGGTATACATTGCGCGAATTTGTGAATTGAGATATTAAAAAATATATTATCTATTGTTTGAACACACCCACACTCAAAACACAAATTTATTATTGGTTATTCTGAAACTGAATGAGAGGTAATGGAATTTGATTTTATACGATGGAAGGAATTGATGGAAATGTGTGTATTCAGAAAGACGCAGATTCGTCGTTACAAAACATGATTAAAAAAACTCCGAAATTAATTGTGAAGAAAGTCAGGTATTTTATTTTAACCAAATTTCTGGATTAAATATCGGTATCCGTGTATTAAGTACTGTAAGTTTGCAGGAAATTTATATATATTTTTTATTAATTGTTATGAAATTGATTTGAATGTATATCCAATTCGACGAAATGTCTAATTTTGGCTTCTCCATAGAAACTTTAAAGTAAAAGGAAAGTATATCAAAATGAACAATTTAATCCTAAACTTAATAGCCAACACCAAGGAAAATTACAATGAAAGATGCTATTTAGCATCTCGAAAAGTACCGAATATCGTGTTGAGCATTTTTTAGATTAATTTTTAGTTGAACAAATTTTATCTTTCCTATTTAAAATGTTTTTATAGCTTGTTAATTACTTGTTGCAGGCGATAAAATATCTTTTTTTTTTTATTCCAAAAAATAATTTTAAATATTCACATTTCGGGAAAAATTAAGCTAGTTTATTTTTACTATACTTTTGTGATGAATTAATTATTACTTGAATATTTTCTGCCCCTGTATTGTATGGTCAGTCAAGATAGCATTAAGACTCCAAGGTTTTAAAATACTCCGGTCATAAAAT
This sequence comes from Trichonephila clavata, assembly GCA_019973975.1. Classification (NCBI taxonomy): domain Eukaryota; kingdom Metazoa; phylum Arthropoda; class Arachnida; order Araneae; family Nephilidae; genus Trichonephila; species Trichonephila clavata. The sequence goes on from BMAO01028483.1 coordinate 36,063, forward strand.
TAACATACATGATATGTACGAAATTTAAAAAAAAGTTTAAAAGTACATTATGAAACTATTTTCATTTTTACAATTAAAAAGAGCAATCGTAAGTGGGGGGGGGGGATCAATCAATAATGGGATTTTCAACAAGATTATTTAATTTTATGTTGACTTATTTTTCATTTAAATAGTGTTGCAATCACTTGATGAAATTGTTTCATGTATTTATAAGGATTTAATTATAACTTTTGACTTAAAATTAGTGTAGTTTATATTTCAACTCTCGTTTATGTTTTGATATACTTTTATTAGTAATGTTATACTTGAATCGTTACTTGAGGATGTGGTCATTAGTTTGAGATTTGGTTCATGTAGTACTTTGTAGACATAATTTGTCTCCATCTTACAACCAAAGAAATTACAGATAATTCTTATTGCCTTCAAACCAATTTGCAAAAAGACCTTGCAGATAACGGCTATTACACTATATTTCCATAATGGGAAATCTATTTAAAATAGATGGGATAAGTTTTACAAGGTTTGGCCCTTTCACTTTGCAGTCATTTAAAGGACTTTCTTTGATTTTTTGCTGAGCAATCAAAGACTAGTCTTATTTTTGTTGAATTCTCTCTTTTAATGACAGGTTGATGAAGATAGTAGCAGTTCAAGTTATGTAGACACTTAAATATTAATGTCTTCTTTCCTCTTGTCCTCAAATGTTTTCATAATCATTAAGGATATTCAGTGCCTTTATTCTGTTTATTGAATATTTCAATATTTTCTCAAACTTTTGTTGGAAGGCAATGCAGGATGATCTTCCTAGGTAGTGATACAATGTTTCTTCCATCTTTGGTTAACCTTTTAGAACTCAGCTGTAGCTGAGGCAAAGTTTCCCTTCCATTCACTGCTTTCCTGTTGGAGCTGGAAATTTTCCCCCATGTGAAGGTCCTACTTGACCATTTTTGCCCCATGTGGTATTGTTAAAGTTTCCACTTTACAAAGGGAAGAGTTGTCAATTTTTAGTCAACAATTCTTTTATGTGTGAGGGAAAGTCCCAATTTTTGGTGCATTATTATATCAAGTTTTTTTTCTAAATTCATGGTTCCCATTTATAATTGATTGGCTTGCAAACTTTCAAATGCATATTTTTTGTTGTTGCTTGTCTTTTAAAGTACATTCTGAAATTAAAATTGATATTTTCAAAAGTTTGAGTAGCATTTCAGAAGTACTAAGAGAGAAGTTATATGAACATGTTGAACAGTAATCATCACGCATGAATAAAATGATTATATTTATTACTTTTAATTTCTTTCGATCACAATGTTTCAGGATTTTCTGATTGCTTAAAATAATTTACTATGAAGCAAGGTTTTTATTGTATTCATTGCTTTAGTATGAGGAAATTATGAAGTTTAAAAAGAGGTTTTGCATAATAATTATTTGTATGGTAAATTTTTTTATACTTTTGTTCACAATTTTGTAAAATATTTTCATGTTCGAAAAACAGCAAATAATCATTTAACATTAAATACTAAGCTATCATTAGAGTTGTGTATTATGTAAATTGTTTTAAAAAGTTGACAATTGTATCAAATTACTAAAATATTTGCTCTAGATAAATGTTAAAATATCAATGCACCATATATTTAATTCATGGCTTTTATAATCAGAGCTTTACCATAACATCCTCTGAGAATATGATAGTTCAATTATAAACTCACAATTTTGATGCTTGTCATATATATTGTATATATATGATGCTATATATATATTTTGTAAAATATGTAAGTAGGTAGTCCCATACATACATGGTGTAGCATAGTGTAAAACCAATTAAAGATATGTTAAGATTAAGTGTACGCATTCTACCTTCGGTAAAATTTTTGCAACTTATATATTCAACCACAATGAAAATTGTATTATAAAAATATCTACCCCATGTTTTCAAAATTATTCTTCAAAATTTCCTACAGAAGGAAAAATTTTAATAAAGTGAGTAGAGCATTATTGTACACTAAACATTTTACTTCTCATGTATTTAACTACAATAATGAAACCATGTAACAACAAATTTTCAAAATTGTTTGACGAAATATGTATAAACTTTAGAAAAATGTCCTACATATTGTTCTTAAACATTTTACTCTTCGAATTTAAACCTTTTTAGTGAACAAAAAAAATAAATATACTCCAAATATTTTGATTAGATTTTTTTAATAACATTGCATTCTAAAGCTATATAAAAACTACGGGGGATGAGCCCCAGAAATCTGACCCTCTTGCCAAACTTCCATACTGCACCAACATGTGTACATTGAACCTCAACAGATTTAACAGCCGGTTTTATGAATCTTTAATATTGGTGAAAAAATGTATTAATTTGTTTTTAATTTTATTTTACAATACTTTTTTGTTTTAAAAGAAATTAAGCAATGCTTTAGTAAGTAAGCAATGCCTTTGAAATCTGTTTAGGAAAGCGAGCTCTACTTTTTGAAATTTTGGCTCTTGAAAGAGACTTTTTTTAAACTTTTTTTTTCATTTTATTTCTAGAATAATGTATCAGTTTTAACATTTTGAATTCTGGTCTTTTTTTTAAATTGTTTTATGTGTTAAGAGACTTTTAAATAAATTGCACGATAATCTTTGAAGCAGTTCCGGTCAATACAAAGAGCCACGTTGCATGCTTTACAGATTATAGTGGCACTTTTTTGTATATTTTTTTGCACAATAAGTGAACCTTTTTTTATGTCAAATGGCCAATGAGAAAATGAATTATCATTTGTCTCAACTTTTTTTGTTACTGAAAGCTTTGCATGTTTGGTTTATTTTTCCTATTAGAGGTAATCAAATTCATCATAAATTCTTTTAAACTGTATTTTGACGAAGCTTGGCATGATTTAAATATTAGAAAAGCATTAAGAACGGCAATATCGATGAGTCTAAAGAATAATTTTGTCTATTTTCTAGTTCCTCTAGCCAAAGTGTAGGTGGTGCCATATAGTCTCCTAAATCAACATATAATATATGCTTGTTGTAATCTGTCGCAATTTTTGGCTTAGTAGTTGTTAATTTGTCCTTTTCGCATTCAGAAATGCCTCGGTTAGTTTTTTAAAAATCTTTTTCATTCTTCAAGTGATAAATTTGTTTCAGGGGCTGTGCATATTAGTCAGCATATATACCTGCCTCTTACTTTCCAACACATTACTATCATTCCATTACAAAATTTCACAGCAACATCGCCTCGTTTCCTTTTACAAGGTGCCAGATTCTTTAAAAAATGATTTCCATTAGATTGTACAGTTCCACAGGAGTTAATCATTTCTTTTTTAAAAGTCTTGAAAAAGTTCTGGAAAGAAATTATCCATAAAGTTTTTATGGCCTTTACCTTTTATGCAATATGTCATTGTATATACAACATTATAGGAAGCAGATATTGAAAAGTTTTCTTTTTATCTTTACCTAGATTTACTCGTATCATAAGTATGGCCAGTGGCATCTACAATTTTGTATATTTTCAAACCCTACTATTTGCGTTTTTTGGAATGTATTGTTTAAATAATACTCTTCCTTTAAATTTAATAACTTCATCAAAAGATAAATTTTCTGAGGGATTATGCGCTTCTTTAAATGTTCTGTGTAAAACGATCAAAAGATTTGTTAGTGTTTTACACTATCTGTCATAAGTTGGAGAATCTTTCTTTTAAACTATTATCGGAAAAATGTAAAAATTTTAAAATAATTAGGAAATAATCGTGGGGCATCACTTCTCTGAAAAATGGAGTTTCTATGAGATCATTAGTTGTCCAAGAGTCCAGTATGTCATCTTTTTCAATGTGTTCCATCAATAAAATTAAGCCAAGGAATTTTTTTAATTTCATTTTTATCGGTAGATTTTTGAAGTTGTGTGTTTTCTTTTGTCAGATGTTTCTCCATGAAGAATGCATACCTATTAGTTTCTTTAACCAGAACTGATAAAATTTCATCTGTGAACATCAGTTTAAAAAAATCATTTTCAGTTTTGAAATTGCTGACATCAACTTTTAATTCAACTTTACCAGAACATGGTAATACATCTATTGCTCAAGCAGTTCTTCCCTTCCAAGTGATTTTAAAAAATCCACTGCCTTGCAATAATTTTCCCTTGATGGTGTGAAAGCTCTCAGTAGAAAGTTTCATGCATTGTATCCGATACTGAAGTTTGTCATCATTGTCGATATCTGAATTGCTGTCAATTTTTACTGAACTGACCCCAAAATGGAAGCCAGTAATTTATTTCCCCACTAATTTTCTGTAATTCAAGTATAAGGGCAACTTGAATTTTTTTACATACACACTGTGTGTAAAAACTTTAATCACTCACTTACATTGCAATTTGATTTAAAAATAAATTGTTTTAAATTTTTTATTAAACTTGTCTGATTAATTCTGTTGGATCTTCATCTGCTTCCAGTAACTTTAAGTTTCTTCATTCAAGATGCAGAGTTCATTATATTTTTCACTCAACTGTTCAAAACCGGTCATTAAATCGAAATTATGAGCCAAATCTTCACCAGCCTTGGAAAACTAATCTTGAATGGAATTGTACAAACGTTAAAATGAAGTCCGAGCAGCTTATCGTTTTTTTTTAAAGGTTTTCAGTTTTAAATAAACTTAAGTACTTTAAATATCAAAATAATAATGCAGATCAAAATTCACTTGCCTCTCTGATTTACTGTCCACAAATCGAATTATACGTCCTTTTTTGGATGCCTAATTGCGTTTGCATCTGCACTTAGCAGAACAATGTATTAACTTCCTTTAATGCTCAGGTTCTTTGACCCATAAAATGTTTTATAGTCCTTAGGCAAACTAATTAGCTAAAGAAAAAAAGTTATACAGACTTAATGCAAATTGCATAAACTTTATTCACTCTTCATAAATTCCTAAGCAAGTACAGTGCATATATTGATATTTTTAAATTATCTCTAATAAAAAATAGTTATTCAGCAATGATTTTAAATCTTACTAAAAGTAAAATTAGTTTTTAGTGTTTTAAAAAAGAATAAAGAATTCTCTTATTTATTGTCTTTTATTTTATGCATTGTTCTATTTTTTGATGTGTAACATCTTTCCTCTCGGTTGCTGGATATTCGTAGGAGTGATTTCGTGAAAAGGGACGGAAATGCATAACAGGAAGTCGGGGAAGTGCGCACTGTTTGATTTGACCAATAAGCGCGCTTGGTGGTGTCTCTTTGCTACCCTCGCATGGGGTCCAACTCTAGTAAGCCATCAAGCCTGGAAAGCGTGCACTATTGATTTTATCAATCAGGGCACTTGGTGGTGTCTCTTCGCTACTTTCGCTTCGGGTCTAACTCTAGTAGCCATCAATCCGGCAGCTTTTTTATATTGTTAAATGTAGCATTTCTAAAGATTCGAATTCAAAAACTCTATTTCGTTTTCATGACTTTAAATCCACTTCGCTCGTACCAGCAAGTCTTATTAGACTTCATTCAGATAAACTTGCAATTCTCACACTCAATTGTCAAAGTCTCAGGGGTCGTTGTGTGTGAAATCTGAGGATATATTTATATATGTGTAAATTATATATTAATAATTATATTTCCTGTTAAGTATCTGACAAAGTTCATCATTCTGAAAAAAATATAAGTAATATAGAATTATTTGAATAAATATTTTAGTGCAAATCATTTTCATACTTTGAGGTTAATTCCTGTTGCTGTCAATATAAAATTTTTAATTGTGATTAAAAGATTTCTCAATTAAAAAAACCTAACTAATTAAGTAAACAGGTATTTATTTTCTCTAATATCTCTAATTTTTAAACATGCGCTTGATGGTGTCTCTTCGCTACCCTCGTATCGGGGTCAAACTTTAGTAGCAATCAAGCTGCCAGCTTTTTGTTTTATATTGTTAAATTTAGCATTTGAAAAGATTGGAATTCAAAAACTCTGTTTCGTTTACTTGACTCTAAATCCACTTCGTACATACCAGAAAGTCTCGTGAGATTTCATCCAGAATAAACTTGCGATTCTTACACTCAATTATCAAAGTGTCAGGGCTCGTTGTGTATGAAATCTGAAGTTATAAAAAAGTTTAAAATATAAATATAACTATATTTACTGTTAAACGTCTGAGAAAGATCATCATTCTTAAAAAAAAATAAGAGTAAGTAATATATGGACATTATTGATCGTCAAACAAGTGGACTGGGTATTGTTAGTCAATATATTGAGGACATGTGCGGCAGAATGCTTATTTGAAAATGAACAAGCAGTCATTTCGGTGGTCACATACATTTCTTCAAATCAAACAGTTAAAAAAATTAAAGATTTCCTACATTTTGTACTTTTACCATATACCGAAGGTGGTTCTGCTCTTTTAAAAAAGCTTGCTTCCCATGATTTTGAATGGTGATTTTAACATTAACTTCAGTTTGCCAGAAGCTGAGCCGCTCGTAGTTTTTCTGAAAGATTAACTCGAGCTCGACATGAACACAAATTGAAATTTTTCGACAACTAACGGTGGTACTGTTATTGACGCTGTTTTTCAACGATTTTTAAAATACTTTGAAATTACAAGTATATGTGTCATATTTTAGTTTTCATAAATCTATTGTCTCCGCTCTTCCTCAAATTGAACAAAAATAAATATTTTTAATAAAAAATTGCATTATTCCTTGTGTTAATTAAATAACATTTTTATTAAAGATATATTTATTCGATAGAAAATTATTTCCAATCCTACCCAATTTATTTTTTTCAGGATTTAAATCACTTGTTTATTTACCACGATATTATGTCAGATGTTACACATATGCGATTACTATAAGGCTCGTTTCTTTTTTTTTTGTTATGCATCTTATTCAATTAATTGGATTTTTAGAATGAATGAGTGAAGAACCAGTGAATTGAAAAGAAAATGTGTTACCGTGAATTAATGACACTATTTACAATGAAAAGTTATGATTATTAAATGATGTGCAAATATTTCTATGAATTCTCCTTCATCCAAAATATTAGTATTCAAATAAAAAGGAAAGTTTTAACTATTTTGCATTTGGTTTCATTTGAACAAGAAGTAAAGATAAACTCAGTGGACTGTGTGTTCATTATAAAATAATCATTAATTATGAGAGTGGTATCTTAAATTCTGCTAAAAGGAAAAATATCTTCATTTATGTAAAACTTCCTTATTAACAGGGTCACACCTCAGGCTCATAGAATCATTAATTTTGGAAAAACTCTTTGTTACCAATGACCTTGACAGTATCTTCCTATATGACAGTTTTCATGAGAGACAAAATGTTTTTGTCACTAACCCCTTTTTTTTTTAGAGTGGCAAATGTTTTTTTTTACAATCTAATGTACTTGTGGTGACTGAGTTCCCAGTGCGACCACTTTTGTTTCAAAATATTTTCTATGAACAGGCTATATTTTTTCCCTGTGAACAACTTGTTGGTTTTGATTGCTGTGTTGTACGAACTATGGTTTATAAATCTAAATGAGAATATAAAAAACGAAATGGACATATATATGTGTATGTGATCTCTATTGAAGGAAGTTGAAACTGAACAAGTAAGGGAAATAACCTGCTGAAATAATACATATTAATCATGATAGCAAAAGTAAATTTGAGAAAAGCAATGAACTTGAAATGTTTGAGTTGAAAAGAAAATTTTCATATGCTACCTAAAGAACTCCCATCAAAGAAAAATATGAAGCTATAAGTGTACCACAAGACGCACAGTACCCTGTCTAAAAGATGCAACCAAGTAAAAGTTCAATTTGCTATTTGTGGATTGTCAAAGGACAATAAAACTACACTCACTTGAACAAAATATGACAGTTTTGCCTGCAAATAATATTCCTGTTATGGTAGTGAAAACTGTCTGTGATTTTTGTCCTTTATTAAAGTTGTGCACATTTGAAACTTCTTGGTTCAGTTTGATATTTTTCTCCAATTATTAAAGTATACTTTCTCAATTAAATAATTCACTGGAATAATGATTTTTGTCATTAACAATAAATATAAAAAAAGGATTGGGGTGACTTGGTCACCTTGCAGGGCCATTAGCGTTAGTATTGAGTTTGTGCTTTCTCCTGGGTTAATTTACCATGCTGTTTCTGATGAATAAACAGTTGATGTTTTGGCCATGTTCAAAGTCCTGTTAAGTTTAGAATTCTACCATCCAAGGTAAGCTGCTACACAAATCTCTTCCAGAAAGAACTGCTAGGGGAAGGGATATTTGAGTTTAACTATATGAAGGAATGTGAACTATTTGCGATTTATGTTCATATATTTATATAGTGGAATCAATCTCAATTTGGTTACAACAAAGGGTAATATTAAATGATTCCAGTTGCACTGCACATTAAACATTCTTTGCTGAAATGAATACTAAATGCATTAAATGACATTTTAAATGTCGCTGTGGACATGATGAATATTATAAAATCAAGAGAATTGAAATCTATTTCTTTTGTCATACACAAAGAATTGTTCAGCAGTCACTGAACTCTTCTTTTACATTCAATAGTCTGGTAGTTATCGAAAGGAAGATTCTTGATCCAATTTTTTTAAGATTGCTTTTAAACAAAGGAAGTCATGACTAAACTCCAAAACTGTAATGAAATATGGTTAGTGTTCTGTTTAGTAGACATGCTTACCATTGGTTGTATATTTGTTCAGAACATGTGGAAGTTCCTTGCATAGTAAAACATTTTAGTGCCATCCCAAACAACATATTTAAGTGAAATCTTTCTCAACATATGTGGCACCAAAAACAAAATATAGAAACATAAGCAGAATGTGAAATGCAACTGCAGATAACTTCAGTAAAGCTAGATTTTGATTTTTTGTGTAAAAAAAAAAAACTAATGAAAATAAAATTCAAGCACATCCCAGCTATTAAATATAATGCAATGATAGGTGATGCCTGAAGTACAAATTATTGTTGTTAAGCATTAAATTACATCGAATTTTTTATTTTGAAAATTTTTAATTTAAAAATATTTTTCACTTTTTCTGTTTTTACATTAAGTGTGTGTCTATTATACTGATCAAATCTAATTATTTTAAGACATTCTCTTTAAGGGTGGGATAAGATTCTCTGAAAACACCTAGCTCCACGAATTTATAAAGTTTGACTGCACAATGTGTCAATAATATATTAAATTGCTATTATTCTAACTTTGTAATATATAAATGAATTGTACATTTTATATATAATATCTAATATATTTATATCGAAGTTCATGGCCAAAAATTTTAAAGAGACAATAGAAAACATCTAAACAAGCAATTTTCACCATACAAATGCATAGGCAAAGAGCAAATGGAGAACCATTAGATAACGCTGTAATGTAAAGCATTTACTACAAGTTTCTTGCACATTGTCATTTCTGCCATGGATTTCTGAATGTCTGGCGACGTGCAGTATTTGGGATAAAGTGGACATTTTGACAGCTGAAAAACTGTACAGGCAGAGTTTTTCGAACACATGCCTGACTAAACTGTTTGAGTGATTGCATTAGTGCCTGTATGAAATGGGATACTTTGCCACAGGCATGATACAGGATGTGACGAGTGCGCAGAGGCCATCCTGCAGTGGGTAAAAGATTGGCTAGATATTAACATGCAAGAGGTTTCCCATGCTGTTTATGTGCCCCCACTTTATTTTTTGAGTACTATGTGTTGGATTATATAAATTGCCATGTATAGAAAGTGCTGGCCTTACAGATTATGTACCACTTGTGTCTAATTTGCACATTTGTTTTTGCAATAGTTAGCAGGGCAGCCTAATTTTAAATGTTAATCACGAATGAATGCTTCTTTTATTTGGTAAAGGCATTTCTAATATGCTCACCCTTCACGAGCATCTAGCAATCCGTATAACAGGTCCTCATGCATATCAGAATCATTTCAGTATAAATGTTTGGGCTGGAATTGTGGAAGACCATATTCGATCTGCTCTTCCCTTCTGCCGTCTAGTCGGAACAGCTAAACATGCCTCCACATTTTTACTACAGGTATTGCCAGAATTACTTCAGCCAGCTGCAGCCAACCTACATCATTGGCCTATTATCAGAATGCTTAACTCCACAAAATATCGAAATAAGTTTTTTAATGCCACCTAGTAGAGTATTTTGAAACCTATCCAGTGGATTACTTGTGTCCTACAAAAATATCACTAATTCATAATTGCATTGAAATAATTCCTGTGCATAGTAAAAATAAAAATTTTGCTTGCTTCTGTAAATTTCATCCAGAAGGAGTTGAGCATTCCGATAATTAGGCTGACGACATGCAATTACAACATGACACATCACCTCTGCTTTAAATGCTAAATTCCCTGGGTTATGGATTGATCAGGATGGGCCGGCACACTTGCCCAATCTCTCCTTTGTGAACTTTTCCTGTGGGATCATTTTTAAAGTCATGTCTTTGAAAGCGTCAACTCGGAGGACCTACCATAAAATCTAATCCTATAATGTACACCTATATTTTCAAAGTTGCAATTTTTAATTTTATTTGCTGTATATCATGCACCCCCTTTCATGAAAAAACCTGAAATGAAAGTGCCCAATGTTCTTGTGTTTGAAGTCATTTGAGATGTTATTCCAAGCTTTAGAAAAGTATATACTTCTAGAACTACTACCCTTTAAGTTCTTAAATAATGTCATTTCTTTCACATAAACAATATTTTGATCTATGTAGAAGTCTAATTTTTTTCTAAGCTTATTTTTAAAAAATTTTAAGCTATCATTTTTATATCCGGCATATAACGTGCCCCCCAAATCAGGAATGTCTTGAGACCCTGGGCTCCTACACAAATGTAGGCCCTACCTATGACCCTTAAAAGTAGACAGTACATAACATACATTATCAAAAATTTCTACAAAAATAACCAGAAATGTGTATGACTTACAATTGCACAAACAGTCTGGATTGACTGCCACATTTGACTGAATGAATAATGGTGTATGGTTGAAGGACCTAAGCAGTGCCAATTTAAGCTAATTTTGTGCCCTGGGCGCAGAAGATCTACAGGCTTCTTTGGCACTGGAGGATGGAAATCTATAACCAGAAAATCTAGTTAAGTCCAGCTTATCTGGGCCTCTGGGTGCCTGCCCCAAGCACCCAATGAATAAACCGGCATCATTTGACCATTGGAATTAATCGAATTCATGATCTCATTAAGCCTTAGTTGAGAGCAAGACGAGGCCTGGGCCCAGTTGGCCCATGTCTTAAGATGTTCCTGCCCTAAATTTATATTTTTTTGTGTTAAAAGCATGCGTTACATGTTGGATTTTACAGTAGTTGCCAGGATTTCTGCCGCTGATGGTGCCATCTGAGGAATGCCTCATATGTTTGAAAAAATGTGCTACTCACTATGTTGCAGTTGTAATACCTGCGTTACGACTGGTGGTTGCTCTTTTAAGCAGTTTCTATAATTTTGCCAAACATGCTGTTGAAAAAAAATTTAGTATTTCCTCTTTTGGCATTTAATACTATCATGTGATAGTAACCTTCTTGCCGAGTGGTTGGCAAAGTTTCGATTGAAAAGAACTAGGTAATGAGAGAAACAAGGTCACTGAGAGACATTTATATAAAAAGTTGTGCAGGAGAACCGGGGACCTCCAGTAAATTTTCACGATCAAGATTGTGATGTTCCTATTAAGTTAACACAAAGTTAATTTTTGAAGGAACTAAAAATTTAAAAAATATCAGATATTCTTTACTTCTGTGGCTCAATGCAAGGACAATTATTGTAGAAATTTGATAATGCTAGGAATTAAACCATTAAGCTTCATAAAAAAAAAATTACCGTAATAATACCAAAGTTGTTTAATCTTTAATTTCATATTTACACTGGCCACTAAAATTGACTTGGATTGTTCTTGCATGTAAAAGTAATTGTAACATTCTCTTTTATTAATCCTTAACATGTTAAAAAATACCAAATGTGTCTTCTGTTGTGGGTTTGAGTGTATCACTAGTCCATTCATGAGTACTCCCAAACTCATGTATACAAAAAGTGAGCATTGCTGGAAATCTGTTTTTGAAGTCTTCCCATGAAGACATTTTTACCAATAAATTGGTCTTGTGTGGGACTGTTTTAGAACTAATTCTAATACTTCCATTAATTTTGTATAAACTTTGTTAATGGGAAAAAAAAATTAACACCAAAGTAACTGAAGTCTGTCAGATGTTTAAATGTATATGAAAATACAGATATATTTTTCATTGTATAATAATGAAGGGGGGGGGGGAGAAGAAAAATAACAATTTTTAGGTAATTTAATTTTTTCTGATCATACCATAGGGATTGGCAAACCGCAACTCTTCTGTCTTTGTCCTAGCCGTTCACCACTTGCTCTTTATTAATGCATTGTTTGGTGAAAATTGCTTATTTTTTCTGTTGACCCTTAAATTCCCTCCCCCTACCATGATATTCGAGAAACATGAATAATCATGGTGAAATTGTCAATTTCATGTTTGTAAAAGATAATGTGTACTGTTTGTTTTAGCTATAATTTCTTTAACATGTATCTTAACAAGTTTAATAAATGTGTAGTAAATTGATAGGTTTGAACACTCCAAACCCCACCCTACCCAACTCTTGAGTACACCACCCTACCTATCAATTTTCTTCATAATTATATATTAAACTTGTTAATATATTTTTTCGCATAAAGTTTTAAACTTTTAGCATAAAGATAATGTCCAAGTTCTTCTGTTTACGTTTTTTTTAAATATAATCAGTCTCGTGAAAGTAATCTTGCGTATGCCACTGAATGGGTAGGTAAAAAAGGTTAATGTATTGCATCAAGATATTTAGTGGAAATTTTATAAAACCAACTAAAAAGTTATTTTTATATTTTTTAAGTTGGTTTTTTCTTATTATTCAACATGAATATATAGCTTATATTCCTGTTAATTTCATTTGTCTTATGTTGTATATTTTAGTTGGGGTGGGGTACCTAATTTTGTTCTAAAATATTTAATACCAGTTTTCTAATATGTGAATTTCAAAACATCAAAGTATTTGAAAATTCTTATTTGAACTTTTGTTTGAAGTATTTTGTTAAATATTGAGGCACCAGTTCAGGTGATACTCTTGTCATGATTGTGTTGTAGAATATTAATCTTTTGGTAGCTAACTGCATTTGAATAAAACCTTCCAGAAATGTACCTTTTTAAATTTTCATTAGGTTTAGTTTTAGAATATAATTCATCGTCAATTTTTATAAGTACAGAGTGAATTAAAGAATTGAGGGTAAAGTGATGATTTCTGCTAATATTTTTAATGATTTAGGTACTTTTATGGATTATCCTATTTTCTTTAATCTTTGAATTGTTTTTAAAGCATTTTGTATCTATTTAAATTTTTAATTCTTACTTAAATTGGCTAAACTTCTTTTGCAGATTGACTAAAATTGCTTCAAAACACAGAAGGAATGAGAAATCCAAAAAGGAAATACTTGATGCTAAAAAAAACATCTTGGCAACTTCTGACCAAAATTTTGTTCATCAAAACATTACCAGTGGCATTTTGCATTTACCAACTGTTCATTTTCTTGAAAGATGCAGCTTTAAGTATGAGGTAATACAGGATTCAGATAAACATAATTTCTTTCTTCAAGATAAATATATGAATACATTTTTTAAATATCATCCAGAATACCTGTGTATTGATTTTCTATGTGAAATACCAGATCTTGAACTTAATTTATGCTTATTTCACTGTATAGATGGGAATGGTGGCTGTGAAATTGTATCTGTTGGTCTAGTTGGGACATTTGATTCTGGGCTCTTGTGGCTGTGTGAAGTTTTTAAGAAATATAATCCAAATTGGCAGAAAGTACGATTTATAATATGCGATTCAAAAGCAAGAAGCTTTGATGTTATTAAAAGGAATTTTCCTGAGAAACAAGTTATGATATCATTTTATCATTCTATGAATGCATTGAAAAAAGATTTATCTGATTTAGGTAGTGAAATTACTGAACAGGATATGAGCAAAACTCTTAATATATTTGAACAGATGGTGTTTGCAAATGATGAATGTAGTTATTTAGAAAACTTCAAAAAAATGAAACAAATGCCAACATCTGTGGTTTCTTATTTTCGTAAAGTGTGGCATCAGAAAAAGAGTTGTTGGACTTGGGGGCATCAGTTGAATTCCAAAATGTTTTTAAAATCATTTCATTATGCTTTGACACATACCAGAAAAGAAATAAGACCAGTAGTTAATATTCTAAATACTGTTGAAGAAGTCATTGAAAAACTATGTAATTTTCTAAAAACAAGTAGGACAGATAAATTTGAAAAATTTACATCAACTTTTGAAACAGAATCTCTTTATTGGGAACAAATTCTTTATCAAAAGTATTCTAAGTTTGTTACATGCTATGCATTAAAGCTAATTTTTGAGCAATTCACTATGTTATCAAATGTAAAAAATATTCAAAAATTATCTTGTAACAAATATATGTGTGCATCTGAAGATATGGTTACCACTACTGCATGTTCTTGCAATTTCTTTCGGTTATTATCATTGCCATGTAGTCATATATTTGCTGTACGAAAACATTTGTATCTTCCTTTGTTTTGTGAAGATTTGTGTTCAAACCGGTGGATTATAGCCAATTATCAAAACATATACTTGGATTTACAAAAGGCTTTTGTTTTGGAGATCAAGATTGAGGAACATAAGAAAGTTGAAAGTGCAAGATATTGTAAGTATTTTAAATTATGTGCCGAATTGTGGCCACTCATTGTAAATTGCACAGATTCAGTTTCTCAAGAACGTTTACAAACCTTAAAGAATCTTTTTGTGGCTTGGAAAAGTTCTTTTAAAGTAAATATCAAAGTGTCAGAAATCGAAAAAAATATTTGCAATAGCAATATTGCTTTTAATGATACATCCATTGACTGTTGGAAAGAAATATATGGTATATCGATGCAGGATATCTTTGATTCTGATAATGACTATAATTCAATTCCTTTAGGCTCTGAATTGCTTAGCGAGAGAGATTTTTAAGCTCTAATTCATTCTTTTTAAATCCATGAGAAAAAATTAATATAACTTAAAAGTGTAGTAATTAAATGAAATTTGATTCTTTATGAACATTTGTTTGAATATTTGAAGTTTGTTATAATGAAATATATTATCCAAACCTTTTTTTCCTGTTTTGTTAATTTATGTGAATTTGTTTATGGAAAATGTTTAATATGCAGCAGAATTCAAAAATTCATGTTCAAATGTATTGCTTCATGCATCTTGTTGATAAAATCATTGTTATCCATTTGTTATCTTGTAAATGTATTCATTGAAATTTTGACAAATGTAAAATAAGTAAATTGATAAGCAGTTGCTGTCAAAATATTTTGAAATGTTTAATTTGTGATGGGTTAACTTCTCCATTCCTTTCCCTGCTGTTAAGAGGCAATCTTGGTAACCTTGTTTATGATATATGAATCCTAGCATTTTTATAGGAAATAATTGCACAACTTAGTGACACAATCAGGGTGAATAAAATACTACAAAACAAATGTAAGACTTTGAGCATGAAGCATAAAAATTATTTTAAACATGAATATATAAGTAAAGAGAACTATTTGTTAACTCCTTATATTATATATGAATAGCCCTTTAAAATAATCATAACTTGTGTATTGCTGCCTTTCTTATTTTCAAACATGTAATTTCAGTTTACTCTGTAGCATTGTTTTGAATGTTAACTTTTAAATGCTTTGTTTTACCTTCCTGAATTTTAATTTTTAAGACAGCATAAAAAGTCTTTAATTTTGGAAATGGTTATTAATTTATAATCTTAAAATAAATAATTACATCAAATCTTATGTAATATTTGTGCATTTAGTTTTATAAATACGAAAGTTGCAATAAAATGGGTAGTAAACACTAATTTAAATTCATGCAAGGAAATTGTCCTGAAAAGAGTGAATTCAGATTAATTTGGCATTTCTATTACTCGGTAAGAATGCAGATAGTATCAGAGGCCATAATAGATAATTGTGGTGTGCAAACTTGTTACTATAGTACTTGAAAATCAACTTGGTATGCATGTGCAATGTTCTAAAAAGATCCAAAGCTTGATAATTTTTAAAAGTTTCTTTGTTGAGCTTGTTTTAAATTTATAATGTAATTTACAATGACAAATTACTACAGTGATTTTGAAAGAATATAATAAAGGTAATAGGCGCTTGATTATATCAAAGCAATTCATTCATGTGTACTGTTCTTTTGAACACATACACACACGCATAGTTATTTGTTGGGATTAATTCATATTTAGGGAAAACGATGTTTTGGATGCCTCAGAGAGATGCTAAATCAGATTCTTTTTCATTTACCTAATGCATGTAAAGTATTCTTGGATAACATTAGTAGTTCAAAATTTGTGGACTAGATTAATGTTCTGTATTTATAGCATACATATATCTTCTGCAGACTTTTGACTTGACTAGTAAGGTATTTTTGAGTTGGATTTTCAGAATAAGATCCGCATACACACACACAATTTTAGTCAAGTTATTGATTTCTTACTGAAAATACTTTTCCCTTTCCTTTTTTTATTAATAAGTGATACTTGGTTGTTTGCAGATTATACCACTTTCAAATTTAAATTCAGCTAAAAAGGGGGGAGGGGAGTTTATTCATTTTTCTATATTGTAATTTTATCTATAGGACCCAGTTTGTAGATTATAACTAATTATTAATAGCACACACAGGGCTTTTCCAAGGGTAGGGGGGAGGGGTCCAGGTTCGAAAATCCACTATTCTCATATCGTGCTCCTATATGCCACAAAACATTCTTTTGATTTTGTCTATTTTCGGAAACAAGAAACAGTAAAAAAATTAATTATTGAATAAATAATTTGCATTAACTAAAATTATTAATTACAAAAATTAAATTTTGTTTACTATATACATAGGCTTATAATCAATCGAAAAAAATCATGGGCTTGGGGATGTTCATACTTGCGGGGGTAGCTTGTGTGCGGCTACTGGTCATTACAGCTTGAAAGCTAAGGACATTTTTATTAATTTATTTTAATATCAGGATCATTTATACTTGAGTAAGCTTGTTTATCCGATGTGTGGCGGTCTTCACCGTAGGATCAGTGGCGGATAAAGCGGCTGGCGGACGCCAGGGTCCCCCAGCGCCAATAGGGGCTTTAAGCTTGATGGATTCAAGTCATAAACTCAATGTGCAAAATAAAATTCTTGAACTGATATTGCAACCCCGATAATTTTTACGGATTTGAGTTGTGTAGCAGCCCTAGCCATTTTTATTTTGTATATCTGTATTGTTGCGATCTGTACAAAATTTTCGTATGTGGTTTTTCTTGCACAAATTTTATCTCGAGCAAACTAATACTATTCAAGTCAAACAAGTTCTTTTTTAGTTCACAGCTGTGCTTAATTACTCTTGGATGCTTCAAATATTGATAGAGAAAAAAATCTCATCAAGAAAAAAATTATTGTAGACTAATGAAACTTCGGCAATACATGGTAACATATTTAATTGATCTAGGGGGGGGGGTAACATATTTAATTGATTAAAGTTTCAAGTGTTCGCAGGTTAATGTAAGTGCGAGAAGAGCCATTTCAAATGTGAAATGATAATGCATTGAAAACCGGTGTTACAGCCAGAATTTTAACCCCCGTAACACCTCTTGCGGTTCGAATTTCGCAAAAAAAATCCGTTCTTAGCGGATCTGTACTCCATGGTAGGAACATTTCTACCAAATTTCAAGTCTGTAGGTTGAATAGTTCCGGAAATATCGTGGCTAGTCAGTCAGTGAGTGAGTTGCTTTTCTCCTTTGTATATATAGATTGTTGGAGATTTGGCGTAGGTAAGTGGATGTTAGTCCAGAATGGCTAACTTTAAGAAGACGAAAAAGCCATTATATCAATTGCTCGCTGAGTTTGAACTGATTGTATAATAGAGCTAAAAAAAGGTGGATTTTCTTTCTACGATATTGCAGAAAGACTTGATAGGAATGTATCCACTGTGCATGATTTGTGGTAGTAGTGGTCCCGGGAAGGCACCGCCTCCAGAAAATTATGGTAAAACCACGCACGGGGTCACCACTAACAGAAGACTGCCGTATTCACCACATTTGCTGCGGAACATCGTATAGCATCAACAGATGAAATTAGTTTTTTCGGTACCAGAGTGACACAGTGAACTATGACAAATCAATCGTTGGAGAAATAGCTCCCAGCCAGACACTCTGTAGCATTCATACCATTAGCTCCAAATCACAGACATCTGCAACTTCAATGATGCCGCGCTAGAGAGAAGTGGAGTTGCGATGTGTTATGTTCTCGGATCAAAGGCGTTTCTGTCTTGGTGCCAGTGATGGCTGGAGATCGGTTCGAAGGCCAGTTTAGCGCCTGCAAACAACTTTTTTGCGGCCTAAAAACACTGGGCCTGCACTAGTCAATCTGGTGCGAGCAATTTTCTTGATTGCACGAGCACTCTCTATGTTAACTTGCATAACCTGACTGCAAACTTGTACTCAAGTCTGGTGATTCAAACTGTCGTACAACCATTTATAAACATCATTCAAACGGTGTTTTTGAACAGGACAATGTGCGCCTTCACACTCTGTTGTAACCCAACGTGCTCTATAGTGTGAATGTCTTACCTTGACCTGCTAGATCACCAGATCTTTCTCCAAACGAGCACGAAAGGGACATCATTGGACAGCAATGACAGCGTAATCCATAACCATAACTAAACAACCTTGACAGACCAAGAGGTACGCAATTCCATACCATAAACCGATATCCGGTACTTGTACGACATATTGTATGCACGTTTGCATGCTTTTATTTAAGGGGCATTATAAATGTTTCCATTTTTAAACTACTCGATGTACAATCTTGAAATTGGGTTAGCAGATTCTTTTCATAGAGGATAGATCCGCTACAAAATGAGTTTGATGAAAATCGACCCCCCAAGTGGCGTTGCGGGGGCTTAGGGAGCGTTATTGATAATTATTTCCATTTTTAAACTATTAGATGCACAGCCTTTATATTTGATAAATAAATTCCTTTCATAGAGTAGAGATCAGCTACAAGATGGGTTTTGGTAGAATAGCCCCTCAGAAGTGGCGTTGCGGGGATTAAGGGGCATGTGTAATAGATAAATAGTTCCATTTTTAAACTACTTGACCTACCTGCATGAAAATTGGTAGGCATGTTTCTTTAATGGAGTAAATATCCGTTACAAAGTGAGTTTTGAGAAAATTGACCCCCAAGGGGTGTTGCAGGGGGGGGCGGGTTAAGGGGAGATAAAAAATAATTATTCCAATTTTTAAACTATAAGACGTACAGTCTTGAAATTTGGTAAGCGGATTCATCTTATAAGGTAGATAAAAGCTACAAAAATGGGTTTCGTGAAAATCGAAACCCAAGTGGCGATGCGGGGCTTAAGGGGCGTTATAAATATTTCCATTTTTAAACTACTGGACATACAGTCTTGAAATATGATAACCAGACTTCTTTAATGGATTAAAGATCCCCGTTGTAATGTGTTTTGTGAAAATTGACCCCTAGGTGGTGTTGCGGGGACTTAAGGGGCGTTATAGATATTTTTCCATTTTTAATCTATTAGACGCACAGTCTTCAAATTTGGTAAGCAGATTCCTTTCATAGAGTACAGTTCCTCTACAAAATGGGTTTTGTGAAAACCGACCTTCAAGGGGTGTTATAGATAATTATCCCCATTTTTAAAATATTAGACGTACAATCTTGAAATTTGGTAAGCATATTCCTTTCGTAGAGTAGAGATCAGCTACAAAATGGGTTTCACGAGCATCAACCATCAAAGTTTCATTTCGGGATATTAAGGCGCGTAATCGTTAATATTTTCGTTTTTAAACTATTAGAACTACCTGCTTGAAAATTGGTAGGCATGCTCCTTTCATGAAATAGAGTTCCTCTAACAAAGAGTAAAGTGAAAATAGACCTACAAGGAGGGTGGCAAGGGGTCAAGGAACTATACAAAAATTCCTGTTTTTAAATTGTTAGACCCACATACTTGAAATTTGTTAAGCATGTTTCTTTTGTTGAATAGGGATCCACTAAGAATGTATTTTATGGAAATCAATTAATGGGGGTTACTGGTGCGTACTGACAAAAAAAATTTATTTTTTCGAACTACAAGGATTATAATAATGAAATTTAGTTTGCGTTTTTCTTTTGTTGAGTTGAAATCCGCTAAGAACGGTTATTTTGGAAAACGACTCTCAACGGGATTACGGGGGTATTGATAGCAAAAATTTCGTTTTTTTCCTGTTAGATTTAGACTTGAAATTTGGCCTGCATGTTCATTTTAGGGAGTAGAGTTCCACCGAAAATTGGTTTTGCGGGAATCCACCTGTTTATTGGGTTACGAAAGTGCAAACATCATTCTATACTTCAATTTTAGAGATTTTTGGAAAATACAAATTAGATGAGTTCTTCCCTATTTTTTTTTATCAAGAGGCTACAGTTACAGGTCTAAGTTATATTTTTCAATACAATCGAATTCTTAATGCTAGGACTTAGATATCAATAATTTGTATATATTTATAAAACATGAAATACCCAGCGTAGCGCGGGTGGGTAATGGCTAGTAAATAATATTCACGAGCTTTATACCATCTTCTTAAAGTACACTTGATTCGCATCCTCAAGGTGGCTCAATTAGCACCCCACTTATGCACCTAACGCGAAATTCGAATCAAAGTTGTCTTTCAGATGAAAAATACACCCGCAAATTTCGTGGATATCGCAACTCCTTCTTGGTTATGGTGTTTTTATTTCAATCAGTGTGTTTTACTAATGAAGATAAATGAAACAAAGTATTAAGTTATGAGATAAAGTTTTGTCTAGTTGAATTTAGTGCTGACTAACAAAAGAAAGATTAATAAAATCCCTGGCTAAATCCGTGATACGAATGAGGAAAAAAAGACATTACTGGAGACCATTTCCCTTTTGAGACAAATAGGAAACTTTGCTAATAACCATGATTTGGAAAACCCTACTCCAGAGAATAATAAGTTGAGTGGGAATTATTAAAAGGATATAGTCTTCTAAAATTTCTAAAAAAATTACATTCAAAATTTCAGAAATGAATTCGGGAAAAATGTAAGGAGCAACTGATTTATCAAGGCTCTCATTTGAAGAGGAACCTGGACAAGGCAGCAAAAGAAAACTATTTTCGGTGAAAGTAAAGAGGTTTGTTATGAATATTTGAAAGAAGGGAAAATATATATTTCATAGTTAATGTACTTTGTCATATACGGTAGAACTAGAACAGAGAACTATCCCGAAGAGCTGAGATTTATGAAACTGTTACAGAACACACACTTTACTGTATTTTTTTCATCAAAGATTACACAAAATTAAAAAGCTAAAAAAAAAACTTAAGAAAATTTATAAAGACGATACTGAGTCTTTTAATTTTGACGATATATATAGGATCAGTTTTAGTTTTGAAAAGAAAAAAAAATGCAATGAAGACCCCACTAGAAATTTATCACCACTACTATAGAGTTGCAAGAGAAATCCTAATCTAAAGATACTATCTCTAAAGATGAGATACTTTTGAAAATATTTTTAACGATGTCGATATCGAATGCATTAGGTGAGAGATCTTTCTCATTTTCAGAGTGTATTAAAAGTTATTTTGAAATTACTATGGGAGAGGAGACGCACACAAATCAAATACAACGTGGCCATATTATATAGAAAACAAGGTGTTTCGTACAAAATAGATACGGCAAAAATAATTGATGAATTTTCCGAAGAAAAATTGGGAAGAGTAATGTTGTATAGCAAAATTGCAATCTCTTGTAGGCGCGGTAGCCAAGTGGTCAAGGTATCTGATCATGGCTGGCGTGTCTAGAGTTCGAGCCCAGTACCACTGAAGACCCGCCGTGTAGGGAATTGATGCATATTAAATCTGTTGAGAGTTCAAACGTCCTCCCGTTGATGTTGTGTGGTAGTTAGGGGAGGTGGGTGCCATCTCAGGTGTCATTCTCGTCACTTGACCATGGTTCAGAATTACGGGGTCCGTCACCAAAAGCCCTCGTGTAGCTGAACTGTGCGACTTTAATATTTATTCACTCTCTCTCTCTCTCTGTCCTCTTTGTCAAGGGTTTTAATTTTTTTAATATACGATTAAAATTTTTCTTTAGTTTTTGAATTTTATTGCAGAAGCAGTACATTTTATTTTGAGAATTTAAAGTAATCGAATCTTTTCACTTTCTTATTCGACTCCTCTTGAGCCCATGGGCCTCGAACCTCTTACCGACAGGGGCCTCCAACTACCTTAGTCCGCCTCTGCAAAGGACCCATTTCCCGTTGGGAACGACTGACATCTCAACGGTCAAGCAGTTTAGCGTGGGAAAGTATCCCAGGTTGGACACCCGGGCCCTGATGTTCTAAGGGAAGTCAACCTCTGACCATCCATGATATAGCCAACAGTAAGGTGCTGACGCAGTTCCCACGCCAGCCGCTGGCTTCAAAGTACACAGCTTAAAGGGGGAGTTGATTGACTTTCCTGATCGTGATATCACATGAATTGAGTCCATTGGACTCGATTCATGTAATGTCACGATCACATGAGGATAGCATGTGATTATGCTTCCGCTTGTTTCCCGTTTAACTCTGGCCTAACACTTTGTTTACTATTGCTACAACTATTTTGCTTTTACATTATACCCACTAAAATTTCGTTTTTAACTCTATGGTTGCTCGATCATAGTAAAAGATAAGATGATTGTGGGAAAAAAATATTTTTTTGTAATATCCCAATATAAATTTGATTGTGGGAAAAAAATCTCTTTTTGTAATATCCCAATATAAATTCGAGTGTTTTGTAAACATGGATCAGACTGATGAAGCGTAAAGATTTTTAACCATCCCCTCAGTGTTTATTATATCCTTAACACTTTGAATAGGCTTGTTTTCAATACTAACTATTTAGAAATTGTCGCCAGCTAAAACAGATTCCTACAATTTGTGTTCATAAAAGGAACTTCTAAAAGGATTTTGAATAGTCTACAGGAATGTAAATACTTCAAAGAAAATTTTTGTTTATTTTAAATTAAATTATACAGAGAACATACATAAAAAGATAAAATATATTTAGTTATCTTAAATTTTACACATCTTCAGAATAGTTAATAGAGATATTTCCGTATTTAATTATCTTAAATAAGAACACAAGAGAATCTGGTATGTAACCATACATGGTCATATTAAAACAAGTATATATAATGTATTTTATTAAATAATATATTTTACATTCTCATGGGGGGAAAAAATTTGAAAAGCATTCACTACAGAAATGGAAAAATATCTTAATTTTCTACAGGTTCACTAATGTTTATATTTGAGAATCAAAACCACTTTCAGACATTAGAAATGAAAATTACCTTTTGTAAAAAAAATATGTGCAACATTTTGAGTCTTTATTCGCACAGTAAAATTTTAGTAAAAAGATATAATTTATCGAGAATTAAATTCTGAATGTGGTAAAAAGTTAAGGCATTAAAATTTTTTAAAATATGTATATTATGAGTGAGTGAGAGAATATTAACGTCGCACTGATTAGCAACACGAGGGCTTTTGGCGACGGTCCGCATCATTTTGAACCATGGTCAAGTGACGCGGACGACACCTGAGCTGGCACCCCCTCTCCTAACTACCACACCACACCAACGGGAGGACGTTTGCGCTCTCGACAGATTTAACGTGCATCCTTCCCCTACACGGCGGATCTTTAGTGGTACTAGGATCGAACCCATGACATGCTAGCCATGATCCGATGCCTAGACCACTCGGCCGCATTTGTGTATTATAGAATATAAATTTGTGTGCATATATTGAATATAAAGTCCTGTTCTCTCCTACATGGTCAAAATAAAGTCATTTTTGAACCCATAATTCTTTTAGAAAAAAATAAAAATTATAAAATATTTGTGTGATATCTATTTATTATGAGGATTTCTTAACACAATATCTGTTCTTCAGAATTTGACTGGTATAAATTTGTCACACAGATGTACAATTTTTTTTTTACTATGGTAACAAATATGCTAGTAAAATTGAATACTTTTGATGATAAATTTCATATGAAGACTATACACGTATTATTGAAATATGTGTTAAAAAAATCTATGCTACCTCAGCTGAAATTTACTAAGCATAAGAATACTCTGGATTTTAATTTTTACATCAAGTCTAAAAGGCTCATGTATATTGATATTATCCTGCTTATAAATTGAAATCTTGAATAAATTTGTTGCATTGAGTTCGTTACAAATATTGACCCAAGAAGTGTACTTCGATCAGTTCTATGATATTTATCGGTAATTAGGATTATGAAACCAAATATGACTTTAACATGTAGATATTTGATTCTGTAGGATGTTTACTTTCTAAAGGCAGTGGAAATATTCTGAGCCTTTTTCAACTCCATTTACCCTTAAATAAATCACTTGACAAATTGTTGTTTGCAATAATTTATATTCATGAAAATTGAGTAAAAAAATGTCATTTCAGATAATTTTATTCAAAATTATTGTCCCAAACCACTGATATTTTTGTGTGAAAGGACAAATTTGGGGCACTCTTGCATAGTATTATATAATATCGACAAAATTCTTCAAATCAAAAAATCGCCAAATGCTGCAATATACAGCCAAGAGTGGAAACTGTTCCTGATCACGTTTGAACACAGTAACAATAATAATAGTGATATATTTTTTAAAAAATCTGTAATGTCTTTTTGCTTGGCGAAATGAGTCGGCAGTTTAATACATATGTTCCAAATTTTGGAATAGTACGAGTACTGATTTAGAATTTCTTAGAGGAACTTTGAAGTAAATTAATATTTTGCTCATGTATAATTTGGAGAAATGACAAGTTTCATGAAATTTAGGTTGGCCCTGGTAAAAGAATCTTGCTTACAATTAATACAAATTGTGATTTTCATTAGAATGGAACTCGATTTATTCATCATAAACTTTGGTAACTTATAAAATTAATAATGATTTTAAAAAAATATTTATAGTCTAACTTTATTAATATATATTAAAACAAACTTCAGAGCAAGAATTCTGAATCTTTTTTTCTGATGTCATTTCATCTTCCATTTTTTTAAAAGTATAAATATAATTCTATATAAAAGGATACTTTAAATGCATATCAGTGATAACGAAATAACATGTCAATACTTTTCTCCAAATAAGTTGAAGTTGGAATGAAATGGAACTGAAGTATATATTTATCACTATACTTACAATAACTGGTAAAAATAGGTATGCATTAAGTATTGGTATGTTCAGTGTAAACAAATCAAATATTCCCATTAAAACAGAAGATAATGATTTAAATATTTTAGAGGAACAGATTGTAGTGTGTTTGCAATTAGTGTGAAATTGAAAAAAAAGAAAACTCTTTGTCAATTTTGTGTTTCCATCCACCCTCTTTATTTGGATGTAGTTTTAAGTATATACTGTAAAGATTTATTAATAAAAATTAATGTAAGGAAAATTAGGGTGGTTTAAAAATAAACATAATAAGCTTTAGTATTTAATATGTGATTTTACAGTTATGAACAAATGTTATACAAAGGTTTATTGTATTTTTAGGACATGAAAAAAAAGTGTGTATCGAGATATTTTACAAAAAAATAGTTTGTGCATTGCCATTATATATATATATATATATATATACGTGTTTCTTTTATTCAAAACTTTCTATAAGTTAATGCTTTCAGTATTCTAATTTGTTTTATGTAAATTCAGAAAGTTGATTGTGTATAGAAGTGGATTTTATAACTGCCAGTTTTTAAGATCTGAAATTTCAAAATTCTTGTGATATTTCATTTAATCTGAACTCATAACATGCAATTTTTCAAAAATTCTATGAAAAGTTTTGTAGGTAACCTATACAAATGTAACGCAGTGTCCTGTTTTTGCTTTCTAGTTCCTATGTATGGTACATTTCACATAGCTGGTTGTTTTTCTTGTAGATTTAATTAATTTTAAATAACAGACAACCCAATTACTTGTCCTTTGAATTTAAAGATTATTTCCCTTATTTTTACTAAGTTAAAGTTATTGTACATAATTTATTATATTTTTTTTTAATTTGAGGATAATAAAATCTCGCCTCCCTCCAAAAATACAAATTTTAAGATACCTTTTATGAAATTTCTTTTTTTTTTGTGGGTATTTTTACTATGTACACATTTTTTGTGAAGTTGTAGAATAGGGGTCGGCAACCTATGGCACTCGTGCCACATGTGGCACGCGGAACAATTCTCAGTGGCACTCTGCACTACTCTACAAATTTGTCCATTTTTGAGTGGATGGGATTTGCTAATAGACCACTCAAATTCGGCTAGCATCTTTAGAATTAGGGGCATTTACGGAATTACCAAAAAACCTGAAAGATAACTCTGAATACAAAATATACCTTTGAATGAAGTGTTGCAAGCACTAGGTACGCATTAAAATTATTTTTCTATTTAAATTTATAATGAAGGGAAATACTCATATTTTATGTTGGTTATTTATTTTAATAATTATGTTTAAAATAGCACATCACTCAATAAGTCCCGGGCCTAACCTATAAAGGGCGCTACCTTCTAAGTCTAACCTAGTAGTACTAAATTTGAAACGACACGTGTCAAAATTTCGAGATAATATCTTGTTTAATTATAAAGTTACAGTGGTTTTTGGTGGCTACTGTTTGGAAACCATAGATGGAAAAGAATTTCTTGTGCTAATTAAACATTACTTTCTGATGGATAAAAACACTGTTAAAGCAAAACAAGACTTGATAACAACTAAAAGGCTGCCGACCCCTTTCATAAATTTTGAGAAGCCTTAGTAAGTCAGGAATATATTAAAGCATTCTAATTAATTTTGTCTAATATATGAACGTTTGTATATTGACATAGATTGAGTGAGAAGCCTTAGTAAGGCAGGAGCATATAAGAGCATTTTAATCAAAACAAGAATGTTTTTATTCGATGGCTTTTGAAAGAGTTCTTATCTTTACACATGCTAAATCTTGTATAATATTCATGAACCTAAAATCAATATTCATTTTATTCGAAGGACTGTGAAATCAACCCTCCCTGATTTTTTTTAAAAGCTAGATTTTCGGAAAATATTTTAACCTTTTTATACAAAGAGTATTGCGGTACAAAGTAAAATATACGAGTAAATATAGCTGAAATTTGATATTGTGATTTGCTGCTATTTTGATTATTTGTCAATCTTCTCCGTTTCTTATTTTGCTTGCAGTTGTCTTGTAATCCGCCATTGGAAATTTAAAAAAAATTGATTGATTGATTTGACCTAATTATATTCTGTTAAATGGAGATAGTGACAGATAAAAGGAACAAACAAGGCCGGACGTGTAATGCGCAATTTCGTTGGCAGCACCTATTCCTATAATCTACAAACAAGGATAGGTTACTTTGATATTTTTGGCCTCTTTTTGAAAATCGCCAAGTTCATCGTTGGCTTAATTGAACCTACTAAAATCATTCTTACTATAGCGCTCGTGCTGAAAGGTTCGTATATAAAATTCTAGCGGGGATATTTATTGATTAGGTATTTTATAACTTTGAATTATAATGTTTGATTGTTACATTTTTTTGCAGTTTTTATATTGTATCAATTTCCTGTTAAGTTTTCCATCATTTTAACATATTTGCTGATTTATGGAATTTCTAACTTATGTGAACAACTAAAAACTTTGATTCATAATTTTGAATTATTATTATTTTACTCTTTTTATATTGTATTTTTATTTTATTTTGTGTTTTGATTTGATGTAATTAACATTTTCCGTTCATCGACTTTCTAGCTTCTGCCTTGTAAAAGCTCGATTCTCTGATCACGTGAATGTAAAAATTTTATGCTTTGATTATTTATAATGTTTTAATAATACGTTTTAAAATTTCCAGGTATTTACCATTGTAGTAGATTCATTATTTTTTTAGTTCCTGCTGGGTGATTGCCCCCTTGGCGGATCTCGTGAGTGTAAAACTTTTTCTTGTCGTTAAATCGAAAGTTCTATTGATTGTTATGAAAAATTAGCGTAAATATATGAGGTAAATTGTTTGGCTAAATTTTTAAATGATTGTGAGAATAATAATAGAAAATATAAATTTTCTGGAGGTGTTCTTGTAAAAGAAGGGTGCCCTGCTAGGATCCAACCAAAGGTAATAACACTATTCTTAATAAGAAAATACATTTATTTAATTAAAGTAAGAAAAAAATCATTATTGGAATGTATTATCTATTGCAAAAATTTTTATACGAATCACATGTAAAGATCTACACAATATGTTGAGATTTAACTTTCCCTTAACCTTTTCCATATCATGAGTGAAATTGTAGATTTAGATATTTAACACATTTGCTAACATGTGAAGCTTCCTAGACATATAAAAGAAAAAGCTAATCTTGAAGTGGGTATTGAAAAATCTTCAGTGTTAGAATATGTATTCGGTTAATAGAAGTTTAATTGTACTAGATTAATAAGGAATGTTTTACTCTGTTGCTCATGTTATTATTAATAAATTAAATACAGGAAATATGTATTGTGTTTCAACATTCTGAGCGAAAGGGTGCCCAGTTAAAAATTAATTGCATTACGCCTTCAATGCACTTGGAAGAAATGATTAAATGATCTTGTTTTCCAATTTTGAAATGCGAAGGGAAATTTCTCTAGTAGCTCATTTGGAAGGAATAAGTTCAATCAGATGTAAACAAATAATGGAAAATTTTAAAATTGCATCGACTGATAAAAAGCCTGCTTTCAATAAATATTTTGATGATAATTATTGTAATTCAGCCTACTAATAGTATAAGTCACATCATCTACTTCTGCATGCCAATACTGATAAAAATATATATTGTTAATCTATTCACAATACATGAATGTCCAATTATTTTAAAATGAAAATTTAACTGTCAAGCAGATAGTTTGTTGAAAATACAGCATGACACATATTTAGCACATTATAGAATTTTAAATGGTACTCTCCCCAGTTTATATCCTCACAACCTATTTCCATTTCAAAATGAATTGAAGATTCCTGACAGATATTTATGACCAGGCAACAAATTCTTGGTTTGTAAAATCGCGGACTAATGGAGATGTATTTTATGTTGTTAAAAAGATTATGGTAGCATTTCAGAAAGAGGCTATGTGTGTGTGTGATCAATGCCATTACAGGTGTGTAAAATTATCATGTTCGGCTTGGTATACATGTGAATGCTCAGATAATCATGCACCATGTAAACATATTAAGTTCATTCTTAAATTGTTTGAGAGATTCCATGTTGTTGAAAATGTCGAATATACTTCTTTCCATATCTCAGATAGAAAGTGTGGTATGGGGTCTTCCGCCAAAGAAATATGTAATGACATAAGAAAAACCAGGAGACTGAACTTCTACTTGTAGTATTAAATTGTTTATTGCAAGGTAAAATAGTTCAGGAACAATTGTCTCAACATGCAATTCAGTAAAAGAAAGGTAAAAAGTAATTACTAAAGAATTATTTACCTGATCCTCTTGTACCTACCTCCCTATCAGCATTTAAACTAGCAGTAAATATTTAAGCCAACTATTGGGGATATAAAAAGGAAAACTCTGAAATGTTCTTTTTTTAGTTGTCAAGAAAGAAAACATTCAAGCTCAGGCAAGTCAGCATTACTCAATTCAAAAGTTATTTGCAAAAAAAAACTTAACTGTATCTTTAACACCTGATATATGCTTGTAGTGGAGTTTTATGTTTTCCAAGACATTTAGCTATGTTTTTATTGGGTAAAGTTGTTGTATATTTTTATATCAGATGAGGAGGTAAGTAATTATCAAAAATGACTAAATTTTTGTCACAAATGGCTTTATGACAGTATATTAGAAGTATATAATTTAAAAATCATGCAGGATAGAGATTCCATTGCAGTTGAATGTTACCACACAAATTTTGGAAAGTGATGGGATTATGGTAATTTTTTATATCATTCATTCTTAATAAAATTTTAGGCAAAAAAATTGATTTATACTTTTGGAACATACGAATTTAGAAATTACATGTATACTTTTTGCAGGTAAGTGTTTAATATAAAATATATAGAATCGGGTGATGTTAATGCTTGCTATCAATACAAGCAAAACTATATACTAAAGTAAGTAATATGTTTTAACTTATGTGTAAATAATTCTTAATAAATTATTCATCATTTTGATAATATTTGTGCTGTTCGTTATACAGGAATAGACCTTGAAAATCTGCCTTGCCTATATAGAAACAGGTATTTCATCCATATGTTACATTTCATGGGTGATGAGGAAAGTGGTACTGAAAGTAATGATATAATGTGATTGTCTTTTTTATGGTATCGATGTACTAATAAGGATTTATTTATTTTTTTGTCCAGTAATGGACCAGTTTTTGATATACTATTTGTTTTATAAATACTTTAAATAGTTATAGTTTTTCAGGTTGCTTTATATGTGTTCTGTGTATCAACCAGATGAATGAAGTAAATATTCTTACATCTCTGAAAGTCTTGAATGACTTTTTGATCTTAAAAAGTGCTAGATGGAATTTTCAGCTGTGGTGACATATACATTATAATTTCATCACAGTTGTGAAAGACTTTCTAAAGCATTAAAGATTGTGTAATGTAATTAATTATATATATATATATATATATAGTAAGTAATATTTATATGATGGGAAATGCAATACAAGTTAATATTTTATTTAATTTTAAAAGCAATCAATTGTCTACTTTTTTTAAGACTGTCAACAATATTAGTTACACAACACTTTTTAATACAGTAGGTATAATCCAAAACCATTTGAAAAATACAATGGTTTGTGCAGTAAAGTAGCTTAAAGAGTGGTGCATTCCATCTTATGTCAAAGCGGTACAAGTAATAAATTTTTCTTAAATCGAAAAACCTTGTATAGTTGATTTTTCATAATTTTTACAAGTTCCATAAGTAAACAATCATTAGCTGCATAGTTATTTATATTAAAATTTTAACATTTACCCGCAACATAAATACATTTAAGAAAAAAAAACGTTTAACAATAAATGTTTTGTAAAGAAAATTAGGAAACTGTATTTCTTTTTTTTAAAAAAAAGGTATAAAGTATTCATTCAGTTTTGAAATCCTAGAAATATTATGTTAGTCAATTATTTCTTTGCTACTTTCCATAATAAATGATTCTGTTGTAGCTAAGTTCATCAAAATCGTTTCCTTCAACCACATAAGTTATACTAGAATCTTAAGAGGGTTTTCAGATAAAAATATAACTTAGTTCTTCGTTTTGCTAGTTATTTTTGTAATGCTTGATACTCAGCTTAAAAAATATTAATTTTTTTACAATACTATTAAAACTTCAATATTTTCGCGATTTATACTTTTGTATTACTATTTAAAAAAATTTCCAGATGTGCTAACTTTTGAAGACTTTCAGAAATATATAAAACTTTCAGCTAATTGATGAATTGAGCCTTCACATAACAAATAGCGATCTTACATCGATAGATTAAATCAGTCGCATTAAAATAGAAAGATAGCTTTTTATTGAACCTCGTAAAAAAGTTTGTTAATGTCTGTCTCAATTGCTACTATTACTTATTCAAAACTTGCATAAAGACTTCTATTTTTCTTTGGTGATCTTTTTGAGAATCACATCGTTCTGATTTTTAAAAAAATGTATTAAAATAATTTTATATTATTATACTAATATTTTATTTTAGTAAAATGGTGAAATTCCGTAGAACTATTAATCTTGGAAGGGTTTTATTTGAAATGTAAGAAGATATTGCTGCAAAATAAAAGATTCGCAATAATATACTTTAGTATTCTAATGATATATTTCAATTATTGTGAGATGAATGAAAGAAATGCATTTATTAATTTCAGTAATGAAACATGTAAAACGAAATACAAAACAGGGTCGGATGTGTGTAACAAGACAAAATTTGCTTGATAGTAAATTGAGAGAAACTCAGGAACGATCACAACAATCTCATATTAAAAGATTTGTCTGATGATTATAAAAAAGAATTCAAACAACACCTTATTTATTATAAATTTTTCGATAAATATCTCCGAAGTTTCGGGGGGGTTTTTTAATATCTAACTATTGGATTCAGTTTATTGATCAGCAATAAAATAAAAAAATGTTTAAAAAATTTGCTTAGTATAAAAATGCATAAAATAACAATTGAATACTATGAAATTAGAAACCTGTGTTGCTCCATGACCCAATCGATCAATTTAAAACATTGTCAGCATATATATATACCTGATAAGATTTGGGCTAAAAAAACAAATTAAAAACTTCCTTACTGAGATCATCACTATGTACCCTAAGCTTAACATTTATAAAAACAAAATATAGACCTTTATAAATCGTTTCTAGGTTTAAAAAGAAAGAAGGGGAGAAAAAACATTGTTTTAGCGAAATGATTTTATGTTCATTGCAACAATAAAATTAATTATTTGTTAGAATTTTTTCGATAAATATCCGAAGTTTCTCGGTACTTTTGGCTTCCTAATCATTAAATTAAATTCTTCAATTAACAATAAAATAAAAAGATATTTATTAAATATGCTCAATTATATAAAAAACAATGCAAAAAATAACCATTGAATACCATGAAATTAGGAACCTGTGTTGCTTCAAGATCTAATCATTCAATTTTAAATACTGTTAACTATACACTCTTAAGGCGATATGGTACCCATCTTCACAATTTTTTTTCTTTTAATATTTGGTTTTAATTGCATTTTATAAAGGTTACTATTTAATAATAATTCCATTGCAAAATGTTTGTAAAATTTAAATTTTTTTACCTTTTTTAAGCATTTTTTAAATCCCTAAGGCTTTTTTAATATTTTCAAAATTTTTTTTCCAAGTGTCTTATAATATACTACATAAAACTGTGCATGGGGTTTTTTTTTCCTGCTGCTGCTCTTTAGTTTTTTATTAATTTTTTTATAGTTAAACTTCCAAAAATTCCCAAAAAAACATTAATTTTGATTTTGAATTTTTTTAGAAAAAGTACTAAACACACACATGTTAGAGCTAATCCTATGCACAGTTTTACAAAACATACATTTCAGAACATGTATAAAAAATTTCAAACCCATACTTCAATTACCAAAAAGGCCTTAGGGTTTTGAATAACAGTATATGTACAAAAATTCAACATGGAGAAATATGAGTTTGAAGTTTTCATTCCATGAATAGCATGATATAATATTCATCGAATAGTCTGAAACTTTTATGAAATGTTAATTAGCTACTTACCATAAAAAAATTGTACAATTGTAGAACAATTAAACAGTATACTGCCGTAATAAATATATAGAAAACAACGAATGAAAGATCAATATTTCATAAAACTTTATCTTAATAATTATTTAAAAAAAATAAATACACACACTTCAGAGCTAATGCACAACATGTACAAAAGATGTTTATGCCTTTATTTTTTATTTCCATGATTTTAAAAGCCTTCGCATGTTAAATATTGTACACGAATAAAAGCAAAATCAAATAATTTATAGATAAAATACATCAAAATCTAAGAACTGTATATGTGCATTTGTTTAAATAAACATCTTAAAATATTTTAATAAAAGTGTTGAATCTCGCACACATAGGATATATATATATCACCAAAAACAAATATATAAAAATGGGGGAGTTTTTCTATTCTTGCGAATTAGATTTTTAATTACCCGAGTTATCAAAATGAGATTTATTATTTGTGCTTTGGGAGTATCCGTTTGGAAGTTTTAATTTCATTCATAATAATATCATAAAAAGCACGCACACCTTTTAAATCTTGACCAAATCTATTTGATCTTCCCAGTAAATAATTCACAAACTAGAATTTTTGCATGAATTGCACAATTCTTTCTTAAAATGATTTTTCACTGCTTGTATAATGTCAATCTCATTGAAGCGAATTAGAAAAATAATTAATTCATTTTTTATCAGGCTCTTTTCTAGCAGATAATCTGAAATGTAGGCGGGGTAGTTGCTGTTTAGCGTCAAACATTGCTCCATTACTTTATGAAAAATGCAGGTAAAGCTTTGAAATTTTTCAGGCATATTTATAAAGATTCGGGGTATCAAATAAGCCAATAAAAAATTTCGACATTTTAATGATTTTTTGTGTACCATATCACCTTAATAAATTTCGGGAAGAAAAGAAAAAGGCTTGAGGCAATTATAAGCGCAAAATACAAACATTAACAAATCGTTTCGAGGATTAAAATATATTTATTTTTACGTATATATGTTTAGTTAATTGATGTTATTTTCATTGCAGCAATGTACGATTAATAATAATTGGATTATTCCAAATGAGATATAATGGATAAATATTTTTACTCGTCAAACTCAAAACTAAATCGCCAAAATCATAAAAGTACGTTGAACTTTCAAGATACAGCTGTGGAAGCAGTTCAGTTATTTGGTTATCTTTCAGCAATGAATTATTTGCTGACAATCCCTGATTTTGGGATACGTATGGTTCCAGATGTTTCGAGGGAGTGGTCTTCATGTAAAGGTTTTAGAAAAAGCAGTTTTGTAAGTTTGACACAATGAGAAAAATGTTGTGTTAAAGCTTGAGCGTAGAATTAAGGCGATCTTGAATGACTGTGCCGCGAAACCTTCCATAAACACTTCTGTCATTCTATATGTGTTAGTTGTTAAACACGGATTTATATTTGTACTGAAGACATCAGTATTTGCTTCGTCATTTAATTATTCACCAAAATGATTGAAGATAAAAAATTTCTTACACATTATAAATATTTTAAATATAGTGATATCATATTTAAAATCAGATCCATCATAAAATAATTTGAATCAAATATTATTCGAAATAAGCTTGCAATTACAAAGAAATACAAAGGAATTCAATCAAAAAAGTTCTGTATAAAATCTGCATAGTATAATTTGAAAAGTATTTCTTCATATTTTCCTCGCGTTCGCATAAAATTGAATAACGAAGGGAAAAAAAATGTGCTTGAATCTTTGCTATAAAATTAATGTGTAACATTATTGCAATGAAAACATTTTTACTTGTGATAAATGTTGAGTAAATTTGTTTGAAAATATATCACTATATTTTTTACTTATAATTGCACGGAAAACTTTTTTAATAAAAATGCAATTAGTTATTTAACGTATTGTTAATGTTCGAGATTTGAAACACTAGCAAGTATTAAATTATTCGAAAAATGGAACTACTAAATAATTCAAATGGTACCTAGTAATGAGATATGCACAATACTATTTCGAAGTTCTGAAAAGACATAACTATTTTGCTCGAAGGAATAACTATCAAAAATGCTAAAAATTATAAAGTACAGACACAGGGGGGGGGGGGA
>BMAO01028484.1:0-47510 GCA_019973975.1 Trichonephila clavata
AACTTTACGCAATTTTGATTTTCAAAAGGAGATATTTAAAAGCAAGGGAAACCATTAATTTTTAAAAGCTTTTATTGAGATGGTAAAAATATCTTTTGCTTAGTAATTTCACTGGAAATGAAATTTCCATACGTACATATTACATTTAATGAATAAATGGCTTACATCTTTTTTATGTTCTACTTTTCACATAATTTTCCTTGTATTATTATTTCATTAGTGAATACAGATTTGAAAAGAATGTATCAAATATGGGTAATTGTTTTTTTAAATTATTTAAAATTAAATGTAATATTTGAAAAAAAAAAGTTTATTGAAAAGAATTAGGGTTTAATTAACTAGAATTCAGAATATACTGTACGTATTGGCCAGGCAGTTCTTGAAATTTTTTTTTCATTTTTAATAATATATGTTTGGTGTGATGTAAGTGATAATATATTGTTATTTCCCATATGGGCTCTTTTCCTTTTGATCCTTGTTTTTTTAAACGAATTTTCTCATATCTTATTCTCTGACATTCTTTTACAGAGTCGTTACCTTTTTGAAAGGAATTTTGTCATAATTTAAGTCATGAAGATTTTTAGTTATATGTACAGCTATAAATTGATCATAAATATATTAAATCCTCATAATAAAACAATGCAATATTCAAAAATTCAGAAAAAAAAGCACATGTTTTTGAGTAAAAGAGTTATTGAATGAATTAATTCAAAATCAATCGCATCATGGGAAAATTTGAAATACACAGAATATAAATAGTAGACAAAATAAGATTACTAACAAAATCTAAAGGATATTTTCTGAAGACATTAATAAAAGTCTACTAACGAACAAAGTGGAATTTACTCTTTATATGGTTAGAGCTTAGGCAAAGACTAATTCATCCAACAGGTGTAACACATGTATCAAAGAAAAAACTGATTTTAGATTGATTGATTGTTTATTATTACATGAAGTCTCGTAGACTCAGCCTAAAGTGGACCGAAAGGTGGCCGAGTTTGTGAAAATGCCAGGCTATCGAGAATACGGTCAAAAAAGAATAAGCGCGAGTGTTTCTATAAAAAATATTGTATTGCACTTGCATTTATTGTTTGCTTGAGAATACAATAACAACAAAAAACTGCCTAAATACCTAAAAATAGGAAAAGGGCGTACTTTATGAAGGCATAGAACATTTCCTACATAAAAATGAAAATTAATAAATGCATGGTATGTGTGTGTGCAGTAATTTACCTGATAAGGGACACCTTAGAAAAATACTTTTATGAAGGCACAGATCTGTCTATAAGGAAAATTAAACATCCAACTTTGCAATAACTGGCTACTTTTTTAAAAGAAATGTGTAATATGTCTTGTCTTCCGTACTGCAGAAAACTTCTTCTTTAAAAGTACTTGTATAGCAAATTTCAAACCCTCGCGAATAGCCGCCCTTCCGGTATAGTGGTCAGTGAAGCTGACTGCGGTGCCGTAGGGACTGGGTTCGAATCCCGGAGAAGGCATGGATGTTTGTGTTGTAATCCTTTCTTCTGTCTGTGTTGTATGCCTCCGTGTTATACATTGCGTGGTGCACGGGGTTTATAAATGTTAAACAAAAAAAAAACAAGAAAAAAACCTCGCGAATTAAGCCAGCTGGTAATAGCTCAAATTCACCATCTACTTCCTCATTATCGACTTCTTTATAATCATAAATTCGATCAAATCAACAACCTATGGGCACGAATCCCCAATTTTTTCAAGTTCGTGCTAGAACAAAAAATTTGTGTAAAAAATAAAAAAAAAAATAGTTAAATTCGTGGAAGAGATATTTCAAAATCGTGTAAAAAAAAAAAGAAGACCGTGTCAAAAAAGGATAGGATGTACTTCCCTACTGTGTGACATAAATCAAATTGGTCAATTGGTTTGGCACACCATAGCTACAAGGTTGCTGACCATCTTCGAAACGTTCATTTTATTCAGAATTTAATCAATTTGTAATGACATGTGTATAACGTAGCAGCTCATAATAAAAAAAATCGACAGCTTTATTACTCATAGCTTTGACTGGTATTTTTTTTATTTCATTCTTAGTACGCTTTGAAAGCATATCCAATTAACGATTTTCAATTTGTAGAGGGTTCTCTCACGTTTCTGCTCTTTCGAATAATCTCTGGGGTTTCTGCGAATTGGCTGATCGATTTGAGAAAATCGCCTTCGAAGTACTGCAATAAATATAAATTAATATTGATTTTTAAAGATATCAGAAGTAATACTTTAGCAGAGTCGGAATTATATGATTGTAGGGTGCAGTAGAGGGAATTAAAGTATTAGATGTTTTACTTAGAATCTGCTAGATATAGATTGAAGTTTGTGAAATTAATAACAATGCTTTGTTCTGAGAAACCGATGACTGGATTTATATAAAGTTAAGGGAATAGTTATTATTTTGGATTGGGTTTGGTTTATATTTCCCTCATATTGCATATTTTCTTTTGAGGTTACTTGTGAGATTGACTTTAATAAAGTTGCTCAGTTTTACAATGTTTTTTGACCTTTCATTTCACAATATTAGTACGAATACATGTTCTTCTTAAATTTTCTTTTTTTTATACGACATCCTTAATGTATTGTGACTGCACCTTTTTTTAGTAAACATTTAAATAAGAGTATGTCTAAGTAAGCTATTGGAGACGTCAGTGTGACGTTAATATTCACTCACTCACGCCACCGAGTGAATATTAATGTCACACTGTTTAGCAACTCGAGGGCTTTTGGCGACGGATCTCGTAATTTTGAACCATGGTCAAGTGACAAGAACAACACCTGAGCTGGTACCCCCTCTACTTACTTTCACACCACACCAACGGGTGGAGTTTCGAGCTCTCGACAGATTTAACGAGGATCGCGCTTCTACACGGCGGGTCTTCAGCAGTACTAGGCTCGTACTCAAGAAACTCCGGCCACAAGTCCGTTACCTTAAACACTAGGCTACCGCGGCCCTCACGCCACCGAAGTTAGAGTAATACTTACACCGCACAATAAAACTACACGAGAACTATTAGTGACGAACCTTGTAATTATGAACCATGGTCCAGTGACGAGAATGGCACTTAAGCTAGCACCACTTCTCCTAACTTCCACACCACACCGTGTGAGCCTCGTCATATATTTTACATGCATCGGCCCTCTCTACACGGCCGATCTTCAGCGGTACTAGGCTCGAACTCATTACACGCTAGCCACGAGTCTGTTACCTTGACCACTAGGCTGCCCCGGCTCGTTGTTCCACCGAATATCTACCACGTAGAGGAGCTGAAGCACGTTAAATCCGTCTTGACTCAAATTCCTCACGTTGGCGTGGCGTGGAACTTAGGAGAGTAACGTGATAGCTCATGTATCGTTTCACTCTCTTGACCGGGACTCAAAATTACGATATCTGCCACCAACACCCCTCGAGTGGCTTTGATATTAAGACGTTAATAAACACTAATTCACGTTAATATTTGTTGCTTTAACAAATGATTAGGAGCTGAGTGAGTAAATATTAAAGTCGCACTTTTCAGCTACACGAGGACTTCTGGCAATGGACCTCGTAATTTTGAACCATGGTCAAGTGACGGGACGACACCTGAGCACGTATACACCCTCTCACTTGGAAACGATCTGACCTAATATTCCGCACAGATGTTTACCAAATCACACAACTGAAATTCCCCAAATATCCCTGACCTTGGGGTCTCCCGTCACTTGTGGCCTCGCAGGAAACAACTGCTGAGCATCGCTCTATTCGAAAACGTATCCGGACTTTGGTTCGGATATTTGATGCTCCGGATAATAAACGTTCGGATAAACGACGTTCTACTGTATAGTGAAGAAGCGAGTCTGAAATTTGGCCAGGTAAATATGTGTTGCTACTAGCTGTTATCTGCCCACTTCGCTGAATATCTCATGACGTTGTATACGTTCTTTTTTTAAGTTATTGTTATTTAATTCCTACTATTAAGCACTCAAATGAGTTGAAAAGTCTTCTTACATCTCTCGTTTCTTGATTTAAAAAGGACTGGAATTGAATTTCTAAAACTAAATTCTATTGATTTCTTACGTCCTCGCAACCCCTCCTCGTAATCGATTGCCGCGATACCCGTCCTTAGTGGATCTCTACTCAACAAAAGGTTCAGCTACACGAGAGCTTTTGGGGACGGTCCGCGTATTTTTTGAACTATGGTCAAGTGAAGAGGACGACACAAGAACTGGAACTTCTCTCCTAACTACCACACCACACCAACGGGAGGACGATTGAGCTCTCGACAGATTTAACGTGCATCACTTCCCTACACGGCGGGTCTTCAGTGGTACTGGGATCGAACTCATGACACGCTAGCCACGATCTGATGCCTAGACCACTTGGCCGCGGCCACCTGAAAATCTGGAAGTCATATATTCAGCATCTCATTCAAACTTTTTAAAATTTTTTTTTTGTAATTGGACTGTCTTTAAGTTGTTTTTCAAGAATGACCATGTGGCCGCGGTAGCCTAGTGGCCGAGGTAACGGTCTCGTGGACGGCGTATCATGAGCTCGAGTCCAGTACCGCTGAAGACCCGCCGTACAGAGAGGGCCGATGCACGTTAAATGTCAAGGCTCAAACGTCCTCCTATTGGTGTGGTGTGAAAGTTAGGAGAGGGGAAGTGCCAGTTCAGGTGTCGTCCTCGTTGCTTGATCCTGGTTCAAAATTATGATATCCGCGTCGCCAAAAGCCCTCGTGTAGCTGAATAGTGCAACATTAGTATATTTACTCCCTCACTCACTCAAAATTTTTAAATTGTTGTTTTTCCTGTGGCATGATAAAATTCATTCACTTAGGAAAGCAAATAACGTGAATAACTAGTATATATCCTATTTGAATGCAAATACATCTATTCTGGTGTTGACTTTTTTTGTATTACTTGAATTGGAATTCATAGCATAAGTTATTTTTATATTTAGAACAGTAAAATTATTATTTTAAGAAATTATCTTTACGAATAATTATGTATTGAAGGTACTCTTTCTAATCCAGTTGTCAAAAATTATATTTATTGAGCTACTCGCGTAATCCCCTGATGTTATAACTTCATCCCAAATTAATTGTCCTCTTCTCTATTTTTACAAAACATGTTAATTTATTTTTTTCATAAATTTCGTTTGAATCAGTATAATTAAAAGGAAACACTTTATACAAAAAGGGTCAATCTTCCAATTTATTTCATTTTAGAAACGAAAAAAAAAGTCATTTCCACAACTAATATATATATATATATACATATATATATAATTTGATAACTTATTGCTCAAGATTTGTCACAATGTTACAATAAATTTTTTTTTCTTTCTATTTTAGTTTTGGATGTGCTTATTCTAGTATTTTTCACGACTGTTTTATTCACAGTCGAAATAATCGAGAAGGATGAGGAAATTAAATTCCAAATTCATTTTAAGAATTCAAATGGAACATTTTTCGAAAAGAAATCCTATACGTATTCATCAAACAAGGTAATAAGTCAAAATGTGTACTAGATTTAATAGTTTGATTTTAAGAAAATTCATTTGCTTATTGCAGGTTTAACCTATATCGTTATTCAAAAAATTTCTTAGTATACGATTTTAAGTAGTACACTTAGCACAATTTCCATTGAGTACACGACACAAACAAGAAGTTTTCGTGTCGTATACTCAATGGCTACCTGTGCCAATATATTAGATGCACGAAATCTAATGCAAGAAGGCTGCTTGCGTTCTTTTCGGTTTCTCTAGACAAGGATACGCCCATCATGTTGCTCGTAGAACCGGAACTAGTCTGAAAATACAACATGGTGCCCTATCTTTATCTAGTAAAGCTCTCATGTAACTGAACAGTGCGACGTAAATATTCAATCAATTCTTTATCCAGTTTAGCCACTGGGTGCAACGCTATCATCGCTCGTCTCTAAGTGCAATATCACTGAAGGTCACAATGATTTTCTTTGAGCAAACAGTTTATGCTGCTCCAAGAATAACACTATCTTCTCACACCCAACAGAGTTTGTGACGCCATTTTTGCTTTCAAAGCTGTTCAATTATGGTTTTATTACAAGCATTTGCGTATTCCGGTATTTCTTCTTTTCATGCTAATTTGAAATTTTTGTGTCATTTCTTTTTCAGGATGTTGCAATTTTATTGGCCAGAAATGTACATTTAATGAATATATATATATAATCAGGTCTATAGAAAGTTAAATTTAAAAATTAAGTCAATAATAAATAAAAATATAGCGAACTCTCTTTACTACCGCGTAGGGATTTGAGGGTAAATAAGCCTATTTAAAAGTAGAGCGAGTGCTTACGAAAGAGAAGAGCGGAAAGATTAGCAGGTGACGCCTTCCTGCGATGTTGTCTTTTGTTCCACCCGGTTGCAGGCCAAAGGGCCGCCATGTTGGATTTGATATGTTTGAAGCAATAAAGAAGTTATTTTAG
This sequence comes from Trichonephila clavata, assembly GCA_019973975.1. Classification (NCBI taxonomy): domain Eukaryota; kingdom Metazoa; phylum Arthropoda; class Arachnida; order Araneae; family Nephilidae; genus Trichonephila; species Trichonephila clavata. Next base: position 6,466 of record BMAO01028484.1, read on the forward strand.
AGATGATGCTCTCCTCATTTTACCAGTAGGTCTGGAACCTGTCATATACATATATATAGTCGACTCTCGATAATTCGAAGTTGGAGGGACCAATGAAAAACTTCGAATCATCAAGAGGGTAAAAAAAATTTCCCAAAATACACGAAGAGAAATTTTTTTTAACACATTTAAATTTGAAACTATGTAATAAAACAACAATTGTACATATATATAAAATTATTTTAAAGTATTTTTAAAAAGTACATATTATACAGTATAAATATTTTACAGAAGTTAAAAGTCCTGTATTAAGAGAATACGTTCAGTACATTCATGCACACACAACAATCCTACGCATCTCTTCCTCACAATAGCGGACCATCCTTTCTGAACACATCTGTAACAAAGCCACGTGTTAAACGAAAGATATGGACAGCTGACAACAGGTGTGGTTGGTCTATTGCCCACTTAAATGAATGAAAACAATAAAAGTGTCTTTTCGTCTGAGGAACCGGAAAAGACTAAGGGGTAGCAGACAGATGGTCATCAAACAGGTTACGTTACAGGGGAGACACATAAAGACAACACAACGCAAAACTTGTAATCTTCAACCTGTTTATTACAGGACTGCTCATGAGTGTGAGTGTGAGAATTGTCGAGAGTTTTATAAGATAACTTCGAATTATAAAGCGGGTTGTAGTCTAGCCAGCCCCAGATTTTACTTCAAAATATTGAGTGTACCAAAACGTATTGTTTTGTTCGAAATATCAAGAGTTTTTCTAGGAACTGAGCATATACTTCGAATTATCGAGGAGAGGTTCGTATTATCGAAAATTTGAATTATCGAGAGTCGACTGTATATATATACATATATATGTGTGTGTGTAGGGCAATTAATGTATGTGGGGGCTTAGTGAAATTTTCCTTTCATGAGAAAGGACTCATGGAACTACTTACTGATATTATATCATATTCACCTCTACAATATGCTGGAATTCAATGCGCCATGGATTTGACTACTTTATGGAAGCTTCCAGAAATTTGCTTAGTGTTGCAGTTTCGATAGTCGTGTTTTTATGGTAGTTTCCTTTGTAAGATGTATCGGAATTTATTTTTCGATTATGTTATGGATATTTTTCAAGAGTTATTTCAGTGGAAAAAAGTATTTGTTAACATCCTATGAAATTTTTTTGAGATACTAATTCCTAATCAATAGTCTTTAGAATAATCACTTCAAGTATAAATACATTTTTTCCCTTACAATTCATTGAAAAATGAGAAACAACATCAAATGAAATATTAATAAAATAATGAGATAAAAAATACGTTATGTTTCAATATTTAACCAACCACATAGTCCCTCCCTTTTTGCATCACTAATGCGTTCACAGTCGCACTGAAGTTACCGAAGTACAATACCGAATCAGAAAAAAATAGTTTTACACTTATAAACTACTAGTTATTTACCCCTTTCTTGTGTTCCCCTTAACAACATTTCGTAGGGTCGTGGTTGGGAAACGGTGATCTAAAGCATAAAATTTCTGTCTATTTTTTTTAATCATTGGGTTCACGTAGATAAAAAATGATTTTGCATAATAGCATGTGCTATTAGTAAAAGATCTATAATATGTTTGCTGTCAGCATGTCTTCAGTAACATTTTATATTCTACCCCCGTAAGTAATTCCCTGTGGGAACTGTTTTACGCAGATGAGTTTCTCATTTAATAGATAATTTCTCTCGTAATAGTTGATTATTGGCTTTAAGCATATGGTCGGATATGTGTGTGTTACATGGGATGAAAGGTAAAATCTGAAAGGAAGCATATTTAGTGCATCTGCAATTCTGCTATTGAAACGCTTCAAATATTTCAACTCATTCAAAAGAGTAATTTCTTTTGTTTGTTACTCAAGAAATCTTTACTCGTTTAAGCTTAAATAATCATTTTTTTTTGTGTGAGCATAATCAAGCCAGATTCGAAAGGATATCTCCTAAAAATTGTAAATAATGCATTGTCAATGTAGATTCATTCAATAAAATATTAGCCATGATTAATACTGTTTTCATCCTATTAGCCCTATTTTTTGAATGTGACTGCGTGTGTGTGTGTAAATATTTTTGATATTCTAAAACAAATTAAGATTCATTTTTTATATAAATATTTTTTTCAGAACTCCGAATCAGAAATCTCTGCTTTCAACAGTGAGATTGAATATAGATTAGCAAAAGTAAGAGACATTCAAAATTTTTAATATAGAAATGTAATACATTCGTTATCTATAACTTGTTTCATTTTGTGAAATAAATTCTAATTTTAAGGAAGCTAGACCTAAGTGAAAAAGTCTAACTTAAGTAATTTTCCAAACTTTATATAGCTATTTATAACTAATTCTCCTAAAATTTTCAAAAAAATTTAGCTAATTTGAATTCAAATAATAGTATTTCCATTTTTTCGGAACTCATTTTTAAGAAAATTTTCTTCTAATCGATGTCAGTCAGTTAAAGAAAATTGACTTTATTTTTTAAAAATTACAACGAGAAATATTTTTAATTGTATTTTAAAAATTAAAATTTTCCCCCTTTTTGAAGAGGGGGAAAAACCGAGAAAGAAAATAGAAAGCACAGAAATATAAAACGATATAATATAAATAACTAACAAATTACCAGATTCCTTGATTTATAAAAATTAAATATTAAACCTTATATATATATATATAATAAATTTCTACTACAACATTTATTTTTATAAAAACTTGGATATAAGGAGCATTGTCTTTATTTTTAAATGTTCTTGCTCTGCTTCAACTAAATATATGATTTTGTATTTTTAATACATATTCAGGTTTGAGGAAATCTCTTCGACTTAAATCTTTCAGGGGTTCAGATAAATCAAAATGGCACACACATTCGTTACTGGTAAATATTAATGATCATCCATCGGGGTCCTAGTAAAAAATTAGGTAATGAAATTTTAAATTTATAAAGAATTTGTGATCTACCTTCAGTAAATGATTTTTCAAGTGAGCGAAATTATCTTGGAAGTTAAAGCCATTTGTATGAACTCTGGGTTCTCAAAGCATGCAAGGAAAACAAAAATATTTCAACAATAGCTAGTTTGTTACTCATATCATAAAGTGATTTCATGATTCTCAGAAATAGTTTCATAAAATAACATTTTCACTTAGAAATACTCAATGGAATAAATCTGAAAATGGTAAGTAATTTACAGAAAGTCTGATTCGGGGGGGGGGTGTCGAAAAATATGACTAGTACTGCTTTCTTTAAAGTAAGTTATATCTAAATGAATAGCATGAAATTTTTATAACAGGATTTTGAATCAATTTTTTCTTCAGAAATAACTTTTAATTGATCTTTTTTCTATATTGTTCGAAATTAATCACTGAAATAATATTATATTCATGAACCTACTACGAAATGAATTCCTCCCCCGTTTTGAATTTGATAAGATTTTAATAGATGTTTAAAAGTATACCTTTATAAGCTAAATCTGAATCAAAACTAATAAAATGATTAATTACTGTGAATGTTAAGCAAACTAAATATTTAAAAAAAATGAAATTATTCTTTTAAACATGCTCGATTCTTAAAACTGCTGTACACAATATCTCGTAACTTGGTTTAATGCAAATACTTCGTTTTTAAGAAATATACTTTTCTTAGTTTAAAATATTAATAATAATACGCAATGTGTGTGAAATAGCTCTTTACTTCTAAATCAAATACCAGAGGCAATTTTAATTCTCAGGGAATTAGGTAAGTTATTCATAGTCTTGAATAGAAAATTTAGTAACAATATAAAACATGATAAATCGGGATTCATTAAATTTAATAATTCAGAGAGTCCCAAGTTCTTAAATCTTTTATTAGTAAACTTTATGCTATATTGTACTTTATCATCTTCCCTGTAAAACAATCTTTCATCTTCACACATTACCTTTAGTATACATATCCTTTTTAGTTCAGTTTAAACTGACATGCATCTGAATGGAATAAAGATATATTTTTCTGACTCTGTCGTTAATTTTCCTCCATTTAAATATTTTAACTCGCGGAAATTGCTGATAAATCTTACTTTTAAAATAAATTTTGATATTAAAACGGATCTAAATAAGTATACCAAATGATTTGGTAAAAAATTTCAAAAAGAAGCTCTCTTAGAAAAGTTGCAACTGAATTGTAACAAAAAAAAAAAAAAAAAACCCGACATAGATAAAACTTTTTAATTTTAGAAAGCTTAAGTACACACACAAACTCATTTTACTATGTAAACCATTATTCCACTTAAGAAAAGGGTAGTAATTTTCATTTTTATCTATTTCTTAATAACTATCAAATTTTGAAACAATCGAAGGCATACAATCGGCAAGGTGTGTACAGATATAAATTTTAAAAAGCCAAGGTACATAATTTTTAACTACCTTCGATTTCATTAAGTTTATATTATCAATTGAAGAAATTTAGTTGCATAATGTAAAGTACGATAATGCGAATTCATCTACAACACAACATATGAACTAATAAGGCACACAATCTAAAATTTGATTCTTTAAAAAATTTAATTCACAAAAAATGTCTTGAAAATACTGTTTGAGGATAACTGAAATTGGCAGGGGAGATACTAAATCTAATTTTAATAATTGGCCATAATTCTCCAAATAAATTAAATTCATTTAAAGTTCAAAATTTGTTTCTTTCTTAGGTTGGTCAAGCTATGAAAGAAGAAAAAGAGACAAAGAAGTTGCTGCTGAATCCTAAAATAGAACATCATATAAATGTTTAAGATTAAGTAGAAAGGTCGAAGCATAAGACCTTTTAATATTTAGTTAAAATTATGTTGACGTAAATAAATTGAAGATACTTCTAATTCCACCAGTTAGCGGATCTAAGTTGTATTTTAAATAAAATTTGTTGAAAAGAACATCTGATACCATTTTCTCAGTTGGAGTAGGGATAATGTAATAAAAAAGTAGTAGGGATAGAAATTAATAAAAAAAATTTCCAATGTACCCAGAAATTTTGATTGAAAAATACTGTAAATAAAAATAATTAGGTACCTGAAAGAATTGGGAATTATTTATATTGCACCCTTCTGAACAAACAGTATGACGTTTTTCTGTAAGAGCAGATTTTATACATTTCAAAAGGTCTTTTGTTGCGATTGATTCAGTTGTCTCAAGACATAATTTTTTGACATTTTTATATTCAAAATACATCGGCAAGAATAATTTTGAGACCTATCATTAATATCAGTTCTTTTTTCATACAGCCCTGATTTAAATTTTTAAAATTAGTATTGTCGATACACTCTAATTTGGATCTTAAAACAGCCCATGGCAGCTATAATCCAGCTAATATGCATTATTTTGTATAAATACATTTTAAAGCATGTCTGGTTAAAACAAAACATAAGTAGATAAATCCGAAGAGATTAAACAAATTCTTGAACCTTTGAGCTTCTGTAATTGGATACTTTGAAACTAGAAGCATAATATCCATTTATGCAGTTCATTGCTTATTTTAATAAAACAAAAGCAGTGTAATATCAATTCTCTTGTTACAAAATTACTTGAAATATTTAGAATAATCAAACAAATTATTAAAGGAAGGAGAAAAAGAAGAATATTTATATATATATATATTTACGTTTTGATATATATCCAGTCAAAAGTTATAAAGTTGAGAAAACTAACGTGATTGTCAAAAATTTATCTGCTTATATAACTTATACTCTTATGCGGTATCCACTTGCAGAGCTATAATTGTAGCTTACATTATAGCATGAAAATGAATTTACAATTGTGTGTGTATCTTACGCATAACCTAATACACACACAATTCGGTACCTTCAGATTCTATCAATAGATAGCGACTAGTGGTATTTTTTTGAATTTTTAAAAAAAATATCTAATCGATTGATAGTGACAAAATTGAATAACTCAATTTTTTCGTCTTGAATTAATACATATTTTTCATATTATTTTGTTTTCATGTGTATGGAAAATCTACACACAAAATAAATTCAAATTCAAAGCTCACCCTTTCTACATTTTTTATCCGCAGTTGTATCTTCTATTTATTTTAAAATAATGTCTTGTATCTTAATAGAAATTTATTTATTTCCCTTATTCGTAAAACATCTGATAAATTTTTGTTAATTCGAAATTGCAAGTTATGTACTTGCATATGTTTTTGTAGTGTTTTATTTAATTTGAAAATAAAAATATTCAAAAAAAAAGTTTCCTCTTTTAGTTTCATTTGAAAGTGTATTTCACTCGTGTGAAAATGACATCTTTAATTAATATTTCATAATAATTAAAACTTTCAGAATTGTGAAAAAGTAGTGAAACAGATAACCAGTGATATGGATGTTTAGGTATAGTGTATACGATAAATACCGTGTTCACAAATAAATATATTTTTTTTATCTTCAGTGAAATCTTTGAATTTTTGAAAGTTTTTTATATAAATTTTTTTTTAACATCCCTTTTTGACATTATTAATAAAAAATGATACGATTTCTTTTTATGTTAGCACTTTTTAACATTTTTTTTTTTTTTGCATCAACCGTATCGAGCCAAAAAATGTTCACTTAAATACTATCAATAAGATAATCCATATTTTTGAGTTTTTTTCCCAATATCTACTTCTCGTCAGTAATTACAAATACTTTCTTTCAGAAATTTTTTAATACCTTAAGTTCACCTACAACTCTAAAGCTATTTGGTAGGATTGAACATATACCGTATTACTTAACTTTTAAATCTGCTTGTGTTTTGTTCTTTCGAATTGAAGCGATATTTAGGGATCCGCACTTTCCTTTCCTGTGAAATCGAAAAAATTAAATGAACGGTCCAATTTATAGAATGCCCCCCATAGATCTTTTTCAAAGTTTTCTACGGTCGTGTTTATTTCGATTAAAAAAATGTATTCATCAGCACTTGAATGCTTTTTTTCAAGTTCTTTAAAATTTTCGCCGTCTCCATGTAACCAAAAATCAAATTACAGCTCATTTTAGTTTTTCTAGTGTACCTCTCCGGGATAGCTATAGGTTTCTTAATTTGATACAATCTATAAGTTCATCTAAAGCTTCTTTCTAGGGCTGCGGTAGTTTAGTGGTCAAGGTATTGGATCATGGCTGGTGTCAATGAGTTCGAGTCCAGCACCTCTAAAGATCTGCCGTGTAGGGGCGTGGTGCACGTTAAATCTGTCGAGAGCTCAAACGTCCTCCCGTTGGTGTGGTAGTTCGTAGAGGGGGTGCCAGCTCAGGTGTCGTCCTTGTCACTTAACCATGGTTCAAAATTACGAAGTCCGTCGGTGAAAGCCCTCGTGTAGCTAAACAGTGTGGCGTTAATATTCACTCACTCACTCAGAACTTTTTTTTAAAAAAATGTATATCATTCAGATATAAATTATTAAGCTTTAAATGGGTACCTGTATTTCTAAGAAGTTTAATAAAAAGAGTAGGGAATTTAATCTGATTTACGATTTATAATAAAGCATACATCTGAGCTCAAACTCACATGGCAAACAAATAACCAATCCAATATATTTATTAAAAAATAAATGCTGCATTTTTACAGACATATATTTGTTGTTCTCTTATATAAAATACATCCATTTCAAGAAAATGTCCTTAATTGCTTGCAGTAATTTTACAACCAACCATAGTAGAATATATCTAATATTCAAAAACATTAACCAAGAAACTTTCCATTATAGCATCTCAAACTAATGGAAAACCAAGCAGCAAAATTCTTCACGAATGAGTCTCTTCCTTGGTGATCGTTGAGTGAGTGAGTGAATTTTTCACGCCACACTGTTCAGCTACACGAGGGCTTTCGGCGACGGACCTCGAAATTTTGAACCATGGTTAAGTGACGAGGATAACACCTCAGGACCCCTCTCCTAACTATCACACCACACCAACGGGAGGACGATTGAGCTCTCGACAGATTTAACATGCATCGCTTCCCTACACGGCGGGTCTTCAGCGGCACTGGGTTCGAACTCATGACACGCCAGCCACTTGTCCGTTACCTTGGCCACTTGGCTACCGTGGTCACTAAAATCTGAATCATTTTTACAGCATATCAAATCGTATTAGTTATACATACATGAAACGTCACTTGCAAAAAAAATAATTCCTTTTCGCGAGTCTTAAGCACATTTGACAAAGTGATTCTAAGTTTTCAATAAAACTTAACCACTTAACTGTGGATTAAAAGTTACACAATTCGCTCCCCAGTGCCACCGTTTTTCACGTAGTCACGCGTATGAAATTTATTGGGAAGGCACAAATAAGCAAATTTTTCTCTGAAATAAATAAATCCTTCACAAATACTGTCAAAATCATTTTATTGCATTCCAAAGTCTTCGGAATAGTTTTATTGATAGCAGCGCTAAGAAAAAAAAAAGAATCGTATTTTTTTTGGAAGGATGGATATATGCGTCCCCGGCACATAACGCGCCGGTTGAGCGAAACGGATATATACGCCGGCGGAATTTAAGAGGTTATAAGAATTGTCAAGACATTGAAAAACGAATATAATTGTTAAACTATATAGCGGAGACCGGGGCAAGAGGACGAATGTCTTAATTTTTCCATATTCCACTAGGGAGCAGCATCAAATGAAAACTACTGGCTCTCCTTTTGGCCGTTCATTAAACAATAGTATAGACCCACTGAAATTGCCATTTTTGTGTTAGTTGTGAAGCTTTGTTTTTTGCTGCCACGATATAACTCTTTTATGCATGTGTAAATAATCTCTGCTACAGATACAGGTAAGATATAAAGTTTTTCTTTAATATTTATGAGTAACTTGGTTTAAATACTACCTATTACCATGAATGAATGACAATTAATTGCCTTCCTTCATGGTAATGAGAACGAATATTTTTAAACAGACAGTCTGGGGCAAGATGACGAGCTTGTCATCTTGCCCTGTGTGTGTTTCGGAATTTATTGTTGTCCTTCTATTAAATCCTGTGAACACTTGTTTGTCTGTGTGTATGTCCGCGTGACCTGGCGCTTCCATCTCTTCTGGGGCTAAGGGGTGCATCGGATCGGGAAAGGTTTCGTTCGAAAGTGGGTGGCCAGAGGAAGAAATTTTTGCTATCCGCTAAGTCCCCCCCCCCTAAAGGGGAAGGAATGTAACAATAATTTGTTGCTTTAGAGCTACTGGCTTTTACCTGCCACCTTTTCTGATTTTTTTGCGAAAAACCGAAAATGCTTCCTGAACTTGTAGAAAGAGCCCCAATATATAGAAACTGTAGGAAACTGTAGTCATAACAGCTGGAACAATGAGGGTACCTTTTTCTCTTTTTTGAAGCACCTTTATCTTCATGTGAAACCAAGCAAAGAATCTCCTACTCTGTTGATTTTTGACAATCACAAAACTCATATAACTTTGCAGGCTATCTTATATTGCAGAACGAAAAACATCATCATGGATGGGTTGCCACCGCACACATCACATTGTCTCCAGCCCCTTGTTGTGTTATTTTTCGATCAGTTAAAAACGTACTATAGCCAAGCATGTGGCAACTTTATGGTCACTCATCCAGAACAAAATGTCACAGACAAAAATATTGGTGAGGTTTTGAGCATCACTTACTTCAAATCAGCTACAGTTGGAAATGCCAATAAAAGGGTTTAAAGAATATGGGATCGAGCCTCATAATCCTCTAGTGTTTAGCAAACATGACTATGCTGCAATAAAAACTACTAACCATGATGCTGTTGTCGATGAAACTGAGGATAATAGTGCTAATCCTCAGACCCCGGTAGTAGAAAATCAACATAAAACCCTCCAGAAAAACCAGAACTTATGGCAAATGCTGATTCCAATGCACCAAAGAAGCCTTTTAGTGTGTTTTATTTCAAACCATTGCCTAAAACAACATGATGTGAGAAAAAAAAGAAAAAGCAAAAAATTGTGAGCTCTAGCATTCTTACAAGCACACCCATCAAATAAATGTTAGAACATAAGGAAAGGTGGCTTGGCAGGAGCGGACACATCCCCCCCCCCATCTTAGAACAGATTCGATTACCGAATTACAAGGATAAATACATTTTTGCCAATCACATTTAATTACTTGTATTAAATTGTTAAGATGTTATAGTGCGAATACATTTTAAACATAGCGAAATGTAATAGAAATAAAAACTTTCAGAGAAAGATTTAAAAATTAATAGTAAGTAACAATATAATGAAAGGTATGAACGAATTTCAGGAATTTTGTGGAAAACTGTATTTTAGAGTCAAATAAATATTAGAACAGGTGCAACAGCCATACAATTAATTAGTTGTATGAAAGGATGTAAAAATAGATACTAGAAGTAAAATACGCAAGATGCAAGTATATAAAAGAAAAATAAATACAAGTAAATAAATACTAACTAACCTTGCATCTTGCAATATATTGTTACTTACTATTAATTTTTAAATATTTCTCTGAAAGTTTTTATTTCTATTACATTTCGCTATGTTTAAAATGTATTCGCACTATAACATCTTAACAATTTAATACAAGTAATTAAATTTGATTGGCAAAAATGCATTTATCCTTGTAATTCGGTAATCGAATCTGTTCTAAGATGGAGGAAAAAATGTGCCCGCTCAAACCATGATGAGTTTCAAAGTGTCCGCTCAGCCCACTAAATGTTATGTGTCCGCTACTGCTACGCAACCTAATATAAGGAAAAGCAGAAGGAAGAACAGGAAGTTTAAAAAAAAAACAGAGAAAAGAAGCTCGTAAAGCTAAAAAGAGAGTATAAAAACTCTAACTGTTCCTGTAGGCCTAAGTCTATAAAATCCAGGCCAAACATTCCAGTTGTATCAACTTCAAAGGGTTGTTATAAGATGGCCTGCTTGTGAAGAGGCACCCTCCAACAGAAGAATGAATCCAGTGCTGTAAATGCCAAGAGTGTTGGCATGAGGAATGTTCCAATTATAAAAATGGCATTTTTATTTTTGACTATTGTTAGGTACACAATTAAGCACTTCAACATTACGTTACAATGCATTACGCTTAGTTTGATACTTTGTAACATGTAAAAACCCAGTTATCATTTGTTAAACCATGTAACCCATTCCAAAAGATAAAATATGTTCAACCTTTTTCAGTGTCGCCATCTTGCCCCAGTATTGGGGCAAGACGACGATTTGTTAAGGTTATGAAAAAAAATAAAAGTATCCTTTACTTCTTTTATTTGAAAAATGAAATGGTAATATATTTTAATACTACAAAGGACTACTCTAACAGTTCATGTAAAATTAATTTTATTACCCTTAAAAATAAATTAATAAACAACAAAAAATTGTTAACGTCGTCATCTTGCCCCGGTCTCCCCTACGGTTCTAACAATTATATTTAAATGCTTGTTCAAAAATATGACAGAAATTTTTTCCCCCGCATACTCATTTTTAAATTTTATGTGCAAGGAAATATACTAATTATTGTTTTTTGTCATGCGTAGCTTCCTCCTAGCTATATAACTGACTAAGATTTCCGAAGATATCAGCAGGAAAGGGGAGGGATATCATTTTCTGAACACACGGTAGACAACAAAAAACTTTTTCAACAAAAGTAACAGCTAAAAATTAGTTTGTTTTAAGTAAATTTAGATTTCAATAATTTTAATGAACCCTTGAAACAACTTATTTAACTTAAGAGTTTCTAAGACTCTTATTTTAATCCGGTATTTTAGCAGATTGAAGTATGTTATTCATCATAAAATTTCAAAAAAATATTTCCTCAAACTAAAAAATCATGAAATGTACAATTATAATGGATAAATTACTCAATCAAAATTCAAATTGAGATCTTAAATTTATTTTCATTTATATTTCATTAGATGAATGCTAATTTAGACGGTATTTGATAATAAACAAGATATCAATCATTGGCATGGCCAAGTAATTTTAGCGCGTTTTTCACATGTTGTATTTTACAATAATGCAACTAATGAACTTTTTACTAATAGAAAGTATTACTGTACTTAAATAAAAACAAAATTTAAAAATTATTAAATTTAAATATGATTCGGCTCATCTAGGGCACAAATGCGACCCAATGCCGAAAACCCGAGGTCAATTGGTTGCTTATTGGCTGAGAAAAAGGTACGACAAAATATGGAACGAAGACGAAATTTGCGTCCTAATAGCGCTTTTGTTCCACTACGTGAAAAATGCGCTAAAAACTTCTCAAACTTAATTGACGTAATCCGTACTGAAAGTGCAAAAAAGATATAAACCGACGAATGAACACATTTTTCATAAATTTAGTGCAAGTTTTAAAAAGGCAATTTTTTTTCTTTGAATATTAAAATCTCATTCGATTCGTTTTGCTTATGTAAAATGTATTATTCAAAATTTCAAACTAGAAAGATGAATTGCTATAAGCAAAAGAAGGACTATATGGCAAAAAAAGTATTAATAAATAAGCTGCAGAGTTACATGATCGTAGAGTAATTATTTCGCAGTCAGTAAGTAGTGCGCTTGAATCTCCATTATCGGTGCAGGCTTGCTCATAATAAATGCCACGTGCCTCATAAAGTTCCCCCGTTGTTGGGGTGTGCTTGTGGGGAAGACTATCTTGTTACATGACTTTAGTTTAGTATTTCTAGGTATGCATATTGAATGTAATCTTTGATCATGCGGTCGGAAATAGGCAGACTAAAATGCTCAATACCTGTAAATTTAGCCATTTTCTAGTGAATGTTACATGAAGAGATAAATTTATTCATAAATAAAATAAAGCGCATCATTTTATTACAAATTTTAGCTGGAATTCAGATGAAAGTTACATCAGAGAGATATTTCTAGAATAAAATTAAAAAAAATTTAATTTAAATATTTCTTAATATAATTACCTAAACTTATCCAAAACATTAAATTAAGCACCTTTGAAATAAACTAACTATATAAAACAAATAAGAAAATATTTATTTTATGAGCTGTTATAAAAGAAATGGAAATATTTTGCACTCCTAAGTAATGCTAATTATAATAATTTAACTTACCGGTATTTAATACACCAAGAAAAAACTAAACGAAATAAATAACTTGCTATATTTATTTTCAAATATGTTTTTCAGTTTTTCATTACGAAGAACTTTGCTTCGAGATCCTTCCTTTTTTCAAATAAACTGTATATAACAGTATTTGTTCAAAACCATAATTGAAACTTGATATAGCGATAAGATTTTTTTATCTCATTATGTCTTTCAGAAATTTCTGGAAAGGAAACTTGAACCATTGGTTACATTTTGAAAAGAATGAAGAGAAGACCGATTAGATAAATTAGGAAAATAAGAAAATATATCCCCAAAATAGTGCATACCCTTCTACTGTTTCAAATTAACGAAACGTTAAAGGTTACATGAAATCAAAGACTTAAGAGTTCTAAAATTGTGGATATTTTTAGGTTTAACAATTGAGATATAATTGTAAATCCGAACTTCTGTTGTGGGATTTCATTTCCTTTGTGAAATAAAATACTTAAAAGAACTTTTTTATCAGATACTTACGGCAATATGGTACCATCTTCACAATTTTTTTGATTTTTAATATTTGATGTTTGGTTTTAATTATATTTTATGAAGGTTAATATTTAATAATAATTCCCTACAAAAATTTTTTAAATTTGTTGCACATTTTTTATTTTTTGAACTTTTTTAAACATGTTATAAATTTCTAAAGCTTTTTTTTTAAATATGTCTCTTTTCTTTCAAAAATTTTTTTAAGTGCCTTATAATATACTACATAAAACTGTGCATTGGACTTTTTCTGCTGCTGCTCTTTAATTTTTGTATCGATTTTTTTTTGGATCAAATAACAATTTATAGGTAAAATATATCAAAATCTAAGAACTGCATCTGTGCATTTGTTTAAATAAATATCTTAAAGTATTTTAATAATAAAAGTGTTGAATTCCATACACATGGGATATATATATATATCACCAAAAATATATATAAAAATGGGAGAGTTTTTCTATTCTTGCGGATTAGATTTTTAACTATCTGAGTTATCAAAATGAGATTTAGTATTTGTGCTGTGGGAGAATCCGTTTGAAGTTTTAATTTCATTCATAATAATATCATAAAAAGCAAGCACAACTTTTAAATCTTGACCAAATCCATTTGCTCTTCAATAAATAATTAACAAACTAGAATTTTTGCATGAATTGCACAATTCTTTCTTGAAATGATTTGTTACTGCATATATAATGTCAGTCTCATTTACGCGCGGTAGAAAAATAATTAATTCATTTTTTATCGGCTCTTTTCTAGCAGATTATCTGAAATGTGGGAGTGGTAGTTGCTGTTCAGCATCAAATATTGCTCCATAATATGATAAAAAATGCAGGTGTTTTGCAGGCATGTCTATAAAGATTCGAGGTATCAAATAAGTCAATAAAATTTCGATAGTTTTAATGATTTTTAGGGTACCATATCACTTTAAAAAGTTATCGGACCAAAAATATTTCATTTTTAGCGGTTGAAAATGTTGAAAGATACGTAATTACATCCAAATTTTGTATCCATTGCATTAATTGCATGAACACTAGCGTTTTCATGCAATTATTATTGCGAGATTTAACTGAAAAGAGGAAGTTTAAAGGCAGTTCTTTTATGTACATACCTGTACATTTAGTTTTATTTGTCTTACACTTTGGTCTTTCATACTCATTTGATTTCCGCTTTTTTCCCATTTAAAGAGTATTAACACAAAACAAAGGTATTGTAGATATATTTAACACCAAAAAAGATCTAGTGTCTTCTCTAATAATTTTAATATATACGAGGAAATATATAATCTTATGAAATGAAAGCTAAAACTATATATAACAAAGCTGATTAAAAAAGTTTTTTTTTTCAGTTTTCTTTTAAATAAGGTTTGTGGGTTTTTAAGATATGTAGCATAATTTTACAGTAAGTAACTTTTCGTAGCATCATAACATATCTTCTTTCCAAAAACATAATACCTAAGAAAAATTGTGCATAGCATTTGAACAATGACTTCTGTACATTTTTATTCAGCCATCATTATAAACTAACATATTATAATAAAACAGCCATCCTTAAAAAATATCACTATCAATAAGGATAATTTTTAAATAGAAATAGTGCAAAACTAAGTATAAATATGGGAATACTATTGAAAAGTAAATATAAATAAATATTATTCAAACAATTCTTGAAATATTTAAGGCTATTAATTAAACAATAAAAAGTTCTTAATCAAATCAAACTTCCAGAAAGAAATGTAAGGAATGTGTTGAAAAAATTTCTGTATTGCTGTTATTATTATACGGGTAATTATTATTACGCGTTTTTATGTTCTGAATCAAGATTGAAAGCGATTTCATGAAAAAGATTAAATAGCTGGTTAATGTTGTAGCTACTCGGTTAGCGCGACTACGCAGAAGTCTCGGGGGAAAAGCTTCAACCGAGAAAAAATAGTTTCCTAACCAACTTTTCAGAACAAAAAAATTACTTAACATAGAAAATCAGCGTAATTAGCTTAAAAAATCAAGCATATAAAGTCAGGATATATTAAAATACTGAAAGCAACAGCTCTAAAATTTAAGTTAGAATATATCTTCAAATGGAGGCGTTATTTCTGAGCAGGAAAAGGTGACACGAAAAAAATTATTTCTGTATAAAAAAAATCTCTAAAACTAAAGCACAAAAAATCATAAGGGAAGCAACTGAAAAACTGTAAGTTCTTAAATTAATCGAAATATATTCTGGTGAAGCATTTTGTATAGTTTATCTAAAATTATAATACACAAAATTGATTGGAACTTTTTTTAAAAAAATAGAGATAGGATTTTTTTTGGTGTGGTTTTTAGGATTGCTTAGTACATTTTAAGAAAAATATGCTAAAATTAAAAGGAGAAAAAGAAACTATTGTTACCAAAATGGGAAAAAATTGGTAAAAATTTTCAAAAAAATAGCATAAATGGGGCCCATTTTGTACCAAAAGTTTATGAACAAATTTTCAATTCAGATGTGTTCATTTTTGAAATGACCTTCAGGATAAGAGATATTTTAATTTTTACAAAAACTAGAGCGCTTTATCTTAGTTATTACATGAAATTGCTTAAAAAACAGTGATTATATTCACATAAGGAACTGCAAATTTTGTAATAAAACAGTGAAGCTGCTGTTGAAAATTTCAACCAATCTCGGAGCTTCTTCAGCCAATATCGTGGACCACTGGGACACTTGTTTCAACCTACAAGGTGATTTTGTCTAGCCTATTTGTTACGTATGTATTACTTCTTCCTTTTGAATACTAATTTATATTAATAGCATTATAAACCATATATATATATATATCAAACCGATTGTAGTGCCACTTTCATTTGGGCAACCCTCATATTTAGAATGGTAGTTTCAGAGCACACTTCATTATTTCTCTTTCAAAGCTATCATCTCACTTAAAAAAATAAAATTGTTCTCGCTTTGCAATCAGATAGCTCTTTACTTCATAGCGTCTTTAAAATAAATCGTGTAATACTTTGTCGAAATACTAATGAACATGCTGTATAAGGGATCTGACGGGAAATATAATATGCTAATTTTTTTCAAGTAGCTTCGTAATTTTTTAACGGACACTTTATTAAGCTTTTAGAAAAACAAGTAGGTTTTAATAACATTTGAATTGATTTTTGAAATTACAATTATACATAAGTGTTTCTCTATTAAATTTAAACACACTAAAAATTTGCATAGGTCTATTTCTTCAGAAATTCTCCTTACGCGGTCCGTCGCCCGTGTTGCTGCGACGTTAATATTCACTCACTCACTCAGAAATTCTCCAGTTAGTTAGTGGCCTTAAAATATTTTAAAGCCCTGTAGTCCCGTCACTCCTAAAATTTGCTTGAATCTGTAGTGAACCTCTTTAAAACAGCTTTTTCATCTTTGAAAAAAGGGGCAAGTTTTAGAAATCAACTGTAGCACTTGTATTTGCTTTTTTATGACCAATACTTTTGGATATTTTCATGTGAATCATCCTTTTGTCCATTTTAATACATGTATGATATAAACACCAGTAGTTTGTTTTTTAATTTCATGAACATTTTCTAAACACTACAGCCTCAAAAATTATTCTTAAGTTTTGCATACCAATTAGCATTAATATGTACGTACCCCTATTTACCAAAAGTAGAATATTCAACTGAATGTTATTTAGTTAAGGTCCGTAAAATAATTAATATTAACAGATTTGTTGTTAAACATTGTAAAATTACTTTTATTATTGAATACTGATTTAAAATTCAAATAAAAACAATTATTCTGGAATGATCTTTTTACGAATGCAAATGATAGTATGAAACACAATACTGAAAGAGTTTTTAAAAAAATACAAACAGGGCAAAATGGGATCGAAACGATGCTTCAAATAGAATCTAATCCAATGCTAAAACTGAGATTTAAATTTAAATGCTAAATATTAAAAAAAAAGAAAGAAAAAATTATATAGTATTCTCATCTCGGTATCCGTAAATTGCAACAATTTAAATTAAAACATGATTCGTTCATCTGAGCATTAGGAAAAATACAGCGAATTAAAATTTACACTATTATCAAATACATACGCGTATGCACAGGATTTTTGAATAAAAACCATTAAAATAAACTTATAAGAAATTGTTTTTAAAACTAGACAGAAATGAAAGGATCTTATAGAATTCTCAAATAATATTGAAATAAGCAATTTAACTCTCGGCCTATTCATAAAGAAATACTTCTCCCGTTTTTGAAAGAGTCGCATAAAATTAAAGACATAGCTAAACATTTAAAGATTATCTTTTTCTTAGATTCTGGAGAAACATTTTTTTTTTCTTTCTTAAAACAAACTGTTATATATTTTTATTTTTAAGGTTCTAAGCAAAATATTCAAAATCTATTAACAGTTTTTCTCAATATTTTTTCAAATATCTTTCAATTTCTCCCCCGTATACTTTTGCAATTTTTTAAAGAATTAATGGATCAGTTATTTGAATGTATATTTCTCGAGCTTATTTGAATGCAAATAATATGTATTTCTCATCAAACATGGAAATAACACCGGCATAAAACGAGTTTCTTAAACATGTATTTTCTTTCACACTTCAAGCAAAATAATTTTTTTACACCTTAAATTTTAAGAGCGAAAGAAAACGTTGAGTCAAATTGAATTTATTCAAATAAATTCTACGAGGGGATAGTTTATTTTGCTGGTTTCAATACTCAACTTTTTCACGTTGTAAGCAGTTGGATTTATGTGAGTAAAATTTAATTCTTCAAATAATTAGTTTTGATCAATTGTTTTTTATTATAATTAAATTACATTGTACTGTCATCCAGTGGCGTAACGGAAAATAATTGCCCCCCTCCGCAAGGTCAGATCTTGGGGCCCAAACTAGATCTTATACATACATATGTATATATAACTCAACTCAGTGGCGCAACAGCCCATGAGGGCCAAGGCCTACTGTGCCCATCGCAGTATACGTGACCATTGGGCGCTGGGGTGCATGAGCAGATGTTCCGATCAGGTGGTCAGCCTGAAGCGAAACCCCCAGTGTTTGGTCCCCAAGTAAGCTTGGTTCTCATTTTATCGACCCACTGATGGGATGAAAGACTGAGTCAACCTTGCCCAGCCCGGGGTTTGAACCTCGGACCTGTGGTGTGGAAGCGCGATGCACTAACCATTCAGCCACTGGGCTTCATATGTATATATACTTGCTAGAAAAAGTCTGGCGTTCATCTACTACTTCGTACATAAACAACGAAAAAAAATTTAAAAACCAGAATTTGAAAAATTTTCTTAAATTATATTTTATTTAGTTCAGTTCAAGTATTGAAAATAAAAAAAAAACAAAAGTAAGCTTGGGTTTTTTTTCATAGCTTTTAAAATATAAACAGGTTTGTAGCGATACCAACAAAAATCAAGTAGAAAAAGTCTGCGCGTCCACTGTTTTAGTAGAAGCTATAAAAAATATTTAAAAAGGATAATGATCTATTTTATAGCTGCAGTGGCGTAACGAAAAATAATAGGGCCATTCCCCCCTCCATCTCGCAAGGTCAGGTTTTGAGCCCCAAGCCAGATCTTACAAATGATTACAAAACCAAACATAATGTACCTATACACATCATCCAAAAATATTTAAACATTAAACTTATAACTGAATACAAAATCAACATGAGTCTGAATAAACGAAGTAAATAACCTTTAACATTAGAGAGAATTTATGGTATTTATTAAAATGGAAAATCTCTCTGACAACAGTCGAAAGATAACCTGGTAACTTAAATAAAAACGATACATTAAGAAAGACACGAAAACTAAAATAATTTTCGTTTTCAAATTCTTGCGAAAGAAAAAAGATATCGCTTACCTTATTCTTTGTTTCTAAATTCCGGGATGAGCTTGATCTAAAGTTTGAGTATATTCTAGCATAAATACTGCCACTCTTGAAAAAGAGAGTTCTTTGTATGATGCAAAAATGATTTAATGAAAAAAGAAATAAAAAACTGATACATTCCGCGTGCTAAGATAAAGACACAACTACTGTTACTAATACACAGACGAAAAGAAAATTTGTTCCCTTAAATCTGTATCTATATGAGCACCTACATAAAGCGCAAAATCACTTCTATTCGAATCTGTTTTCTCATTTTTCATCTTACAACTCCTTTTCTTTATAGAGTATCCTTTTTAGCTGAAGTGTCCGAAACTGTGTTTTTTCTTATCAATTAATTTTCACTTCCATGATTTGTTTATCAGGTTCACAACATTACTATTACTAGTACTTGCACAAGATTATGTACTTGCAGATATTAAAAATCTATCCAATTTTGCACATTTACTATTAATATTATACTCCCTTTTCTTTCGAATTTTTCGTTTTTGAGAAACATTTAAAGTTTTTTTTAACTTCACTCATTTTAGGGCCACGTTTCTTCTTGTCTTATTGATAAAATACCATTTTTTGAACCAGAACATTAAATTCCGATAAAAAAAATACAGTTCTAATAATGAAAGCGAGAAGTGAGATGGAAATGTTTTAATAGAAAAGGAACACAGAGATGTCTGTTCTAAAAGCAATTTTGTGAAACGTTTCTCTTTATGCTTTATTTGATTGAATACACATAAATCTGACTAAATTATTATTTAAATGCTCTCTATGGTTTTCCAAGTATCATAATACTATTTCACGTGAAAAAAAGCATAACAGATGTACGTTATTTACGACTTCACTAAAGGAAAATGAAATACATGAGGGGGAGGGGGAACTAAAGTTGCCAATAAGTTACTCTGCAACTTCGGTAGAAAGTAAATCATGTGTTTTTTTCTCTCTACAGCTAATGTTAAGTATACTATAATAATAACAGTGATGAATTTCTTATCTTCCTAGCATTATATCCCCGATTCTCCATCTGACTTTTATTTTATCTGTTAGTAATTAAGGTTTGAAAGAAAAAAAACACTAAAGAAAAGTATCTCTCGTCGCGGAGATTACAGTACATATAACAAAATGTTTTTTGATTTGGTTACTGGATCAAAGATATCTAAAGAGCTCATTAAAATTTTGATTTTGAATAACTTTAGATCACCAATTGAAAATCGCTTAACAGTTGGATTTAAAAAAATCTAAAGCGAATTTTGAGGAAAACTACATGAAGGGCGTCAGTTAGGCTTTGGGCCCCCTGAAAGCCTTGGGCTCCCCCGCAATGCAGGGGTTGCGGGGGTTTACGTTACGCCACTTCTGTCATCCAAAACAATCGAATGTAGAAAACTTCTGATCAATTGAGCGTTTTAAAATGTGAGAAAAAACCTTTTAAAATTTTGACCCAGACCTCAGTTACAATATAAGTAGGAAAAAAAAACTAATAAAAATAATTATAAAGACGAAATCTGAGTATCAAATACTTCGATAAGTTCATTTTTTCTACTTGTGCTGTGAACTGCGCGTTTATGTTTCTATTAGTGCATAAGAAACAAATTCCACAATTCCGTCAATAAATTTTATTTGTAATTATTTGTTAATCCTTTAATGTCAAGTTACACTGCTGGCCACCGTAAATGCAACACCCTGAAGGAAGCACGCAAATAACATGAAATTTACAACATACATTAGCGGAGGTGAGATATGCAAATGATTAGAATTTCAGCGCAGACACACATCACGCACGCCTGTGGCGCCACCTCAAAGCGCTATTTAAGGCTTGGAGATTTCGACGATTTCAAGTTCGGCAATTGTGTTTTTCTTGTGGTTTTTTCAAAAAATGATCAGTTATGTCTCGTAGAAAACACCGATCAGCTTTCGATCAAGTATCCGAGTTCGACAGAGGAAGGATAGTGGCCTACCGAGATTGTGGATTATCTTTCAGGGAAATCGGAAGTCGTGTTGGACGAAACCAAACAACTGTAATGCGGATATGTGACCGTTGGATGCAAGAGGGTACGACGGACCGACGTGGTCGATCGCATTCACCTCAGTGCATCACTTCACGTGAGGACAGGCAAATTGGGCGCATGGCAGTGATGGATCGCTCAGTCACATCACGAACCATAGCACAGCACATTGAGACTGTAACGCATCATTCAGAGTCTGCGCGTACCATTCGACGCCGTTTACAGCAGAGTGGTCTGTGCGCAAGACGTTCATTGCTTGGTCTACCCTTGACGCAGAACCACAGACGTCTCTGCCACCAATGGTGCGATGAAAGAAGGATGTGGGCGGCAGAATGGAATGAAGTTGTCTTTACTGACGAGTCACGCATCTGTCTGCAACACCACGATGGTCGGATTCGAGTCTGGAGACACCGTGGAGAGAGGATGCTGAACAGCTGCGTTATGCACCACCACACTGGCCCTGCACCGGGTATTATGGTATGGGGTGGTATTGGATATCACTCTCGCACTCCTCTAGTACGCAATCCCGGTACTTTAAACAGCCAGCGCTACATCTCCGAGATGTTTAATCCAGTTGTCCTTCGTTACCTTCAGGGCTTGGCCACAGCCATATTTCAACAAGATAATGCGCGACCACACGTGACACGCATTGTCCAAAGGTTCTTCGTCAATCACCAGATTGAATTGCTTCCCTGGCCAGCTAGCTCTCCGGATCTTTCGCCGATAGAAAACATGTGGTTCATGGTTGCTCAACGATTGACCCAGATTACACCCCCAGCTGCCACACCAAATCAACTTTGGAAACGTGTGGAAGCTGCTTGGTCTTGTACCCCAAGAATACATCCAAAGTCTTTTTGAATCAATGCCGGGGCGTGTGGCAGCGGTGATCTCCAACAATGGCAGCTACTCTGATTCTGGCAGGAACCACACTTCACAGAAGTCTATAAATTTAATCATTTGATACTTGGTCAACATACTATCTACAAAATAAATTTTATTGCGCTATCTCTTGTCTTTCTTGGTGTTGCATTTACGGTAGCCAGCAGTGTATTTTGATGATTTGGCTACACAAATTGTCTTATTTTTTAATAGCAAAAATCCAATGTTTAGCACAAAATAAAATATACTTAGTAGTTAAAAATTGATATTTTGAATTACACACATGCAAAAAAAATTTAATGGATTAGTAGCAACTGCATATCCGCTTGTGGTGGTTGCCACACAGCGTGGTAGTGGCCAAGTTCGTTTCTACTGGAGAATTATTTTCTAAAATAAAAAAAAAATGAATGAAATGTATTAGTAGTTTACTAATTCAGTTTTGTTTGGTATAACTGGAATCACTTTTTCCAAGCACTAACCTAAAAGCCCTTGAGTAGCTGAACATGCGACGTTAATATTCACTCACTCACCCAAGCACATACCAACTCCGCAATTATTACACCAGAATCTTGTTTCCTTCTTTATCTTTTACCATTTGTATCCCTTTTTGAAAAACAAGCTTTGCACTGTCTTTTAGACTCACGTTTCTCAGGAGTAGGAGGAATATGGGATATAAAATGTCGTTCACTAAGAAGGGCGTTGTTATCTATTGTAGATGGTCTGCCAGAATTCTTTTGTCCAGAAGCTGAATCATCATATTTATAAAAAAGCTCTTCTATAACTTGAATTCAAAATTCTAAAAATGTAATACATTTCCCAACTACATTTTTATAGAGTAAAAATGAGTTCCACAAAGTACCTTGTCTAATAAATGCAAAAATATCTTTTTACAATATTTTTTCTGGCGTTTTCGGATTGTCGGATGGAATAATATTTCCTAATCGCAGCAATCTATACTACCCATTGTAAGATTGTTGTAAAAAACAATCTTTGGCTTGAGTCCATTTTTTTTTTTTTAGTTTTAAGAATGATTATGGAAGTATCATTAATACTGCTTATCAAACGTCGTCTATTGCATTGATCCCAAATTAAGTTTTCCCGATATAGATTCGGGTTTAACAAAAAGATGAAGCTGAAATAAAGTTCTCCTGATATGTATTCGGATATAACATTAAGTAGCACTAAAAAAAATAGCCCATTTTCAATACAAATAGAGAGAATACTAAATACTATAAGAGCTTTAGTACCTTACCCGAGATAATCTCGGGCATCACAGTTAAAAAGTTAAGGGATGCAATACACATACAATAATAAAAAAATAATAATTTAATTTCATCATCAACACTCTACAGGAAGCATCTTCCAACGTTTCTTTTTACTGCTTACAATCATCATCGCTAGAGAATGGATCTCGAAACTAAGTTTTAAAAAGTATATGATTACTAAAATTATCTTGAAGAACATGTTTTAAAATTTTATTTTTAAAATTTTGTTCATAATCTATAATTATTATGAATCTCGAGATATATAAAAGAAACGTAAAATTATTTAAAGTATAGTATTAGTTAAAAGAATCATTGCCTGTTTGTTTTTGCCTTATATTGAATAAAACTATCATAAATTAAGAGTATACTAATTATATCAATTAGGTTTTATAGTTTAAAGTACTTATCAGTAACAATAGAGCTATAAATGGGATTGGTATAAATTAACATCGACTTAAACATCTCAGCCAAGTCAGCTTCTTCTAACATTAGACTACTTTTAATGCTAGTACTTGTACTTCGATAATAATAATAATCTAAAAAGTATATATAAAATGTCATGAAATACCCAGCAAAGGTAATGGCTGGTTTAAATACTTTATGTAATGCAGTGCTTCTCAAACTTTATGTACTGGTGACCCAATTTTCAATCACAATTTTTATTGCGTCCCCCCCCCCCAAAACAAAAATAATGCAATTTGACGCTAAAATTACAATACGATTTTAATTTTAAATCGTACAAATTATATAATAAGATAGGTATTAAACTTTACATATGTTATAAATAATATATATTTTAAGTCAATTACTTTTAAGTAATAGGATAGTTATTAAAGTAAAACTTCTTTACTCACGCATGGCTTGGGAAGTAAGCAGGTAAATGGGTGACGAGAGGGTTACGAAAAGTGTGTTCGAGCGAGGTGAACTGAAATTGAGAGGGAGATATTAGTGAAGATAGAAAAACAGAGAATTACATTTCTTATATTATTGTAGGGACAAGAGAGAGCGCACACTGCGATCGAGGGAGTGAGTGAGTGATCTAGTAAGTGATCAATGGAGTGAGTGAGTGATCGAAGGAGTGAGTGATCGAGTGAGTGATCCAGTGTGTGAGTGATGGAAGAAGTGAGTGAGTGATCAAGTAATTGAGCGAGTGATCCAGTGAGTGAGTGATCAAGTGATTGAGTGAGTGATTGAGCGAGTGAGTGAGTGATTGAGCGAGTTAGTGAGTGATTGAGTGATCGAGTGATTGAGTTAGTGAGTGATTGAGTTAGTGAGTGATTGAGGGATCGAGTTAGTGAGTGATCGAGTGAGCGAGATGAATGAGTTGCTTTTATATCCTATTCACAAAAAAAGTCTGCCCACCCACTGTAAGTATCAAAGTATTAGTCTTTTAAACAGCACATATACAGTATTCTTGTATGTGATCAACCTTTTTAATAGATTGTCACATTTGGCAAATAATAAAAGTAGTCAAGACATCGGATCATGGCTAGTGTGTCATGAGTTCAAGCCCAGTATCACTGAAGACCCGAAGTGTAGAGGCGCAATACACGTTAAATCTAACGAGAAATCAAACATCCTCCCGTTGGTGTGGTGTGGTAGTTAGGAGAGGGGGGTGCCAGCTGAGATGTCGTCCGCGTCACTTGACCATGGCTCAAAATTGTGCGATCCATCGCCAAAAGCCCTCGTGTAGCTAAACAGTGCGACGTTAATATTCACTCGATCGCCTAATAATATAGTTGGAGAATACCAACATGGGTTTTGAAAAGGAAAATTTTCTTTGAACAGATTGTCAACAATAGGAAGAACGATTCTTGATATCATGAATGACAGAAAAAGGTTGTCCATGCCTTTAAATTGCCAAATTCTCAGAAAACAAGTGTGTCGGACTTGAGCGATCCCGTAATTGACTCAAGCAATACTTTGTTTCTATCAGAAACCCGGTCAAATGATGAATGACATCCCGAATTTTAATTGTATTGCGAAATTTAAGCGCAAAAATGTTAGATCAGCAGGAGTGGCAATTTATCAGAAATCAAATGATGCCTCGAATATAGTAACTTCGAACACGGACATTTTATTACGATATATTCGTGAAATCGATATTCGTCAATCATCAATAGGTGATATATGCGCTGCCCACTGTGTTTTGGACGATGGAACAAACATCATAATGGTAGTTGCTTACATTTCACTCAATAACACAGTTAATAATATTATAAAGTTTTTTTTATATAAAAGGCTTATGAGATTTACAGTCGAGTAGGCTCTGAAGAATTAGGAGAAAGCTATCATACGTTGTGCTAATTTTAGCAGGAGGTTTCAATGTTAATTTCGCGTCCGAAGATGGACAATTCTTAGTAAACTTTCTACAAGATAAATTAGAACTACAAATGAATAAATGAATAATAACCGAATTGAGCCTACCACAAGACATGAACAATAATCGATGCATTTTCTCTAGATATCTTTTTAATTTTCATTCGAAAACATATGTATCTTATTTCTCATACCATAAGCCTATTGTCTCGGTCTTTCAACCAACCACAGTAGTTACTGATGTATCCGATAATGAAAATAACTAATAAAATAAAAAAAATCTATTGAACGATATTAATTTATCCATGAAAACCCATAGTAAATTTAAATATTTGTAGAAAACTAATATATGTATATGAATATACATGTATATATTATATACATATATGCATATATAGACATATATATATACATACAAAGAGATGGAGCTAAAGAAGTTTTACTTCAATCGTGTAGTCTAAAGCACACTCGTTTTTTTGTTTTTTTTTTTGTTAATCAACAGCGTAAATATGTTTATGTGAAGCATCAAAAAGAAATAATGAAACACATCTAATTTTATTAATTTGATCTCAAAATTACAGAACTAATAGGAACAATCAATCCATTAACTTAATTTTTTAATATTTTATATAATAGGTTTTATTATAAATTTCGACCGAGAAGGAACTTTAAACCTGTTTTAAAGTATTTTATTTTATTTTTTACTTCATACCTAAACACTGCATAAAAGTTTACATACATAATGGCTAAGCTAAATAAAATTCCTTAAACGAATTTCTGATCATCTCACTAATTTTCAAGCTATTTTTAATAGTCTTCACAAACCTGTAAGGTAAAAAATATCTTCTAATATCAAGACATTAGAGAAATTTAATGTTCATTTCGTCATGTAACTAATCATTCATTATTTTTCTTAAAGACTGGGTAATTTTTAATATTTTAGCATCTTATAGGATCACATTTAAGCCAGAAAAAGAATGAATTTTACTTGCCAACAGTAATTTTTCTTTTATGGATTTATGAATACGGTTTTTCAAGTAGATCTCATAGATGAAATTTAATTATTTGTTATAATTTTTTTGTAAGTTTATTCAACTGTAGTGGCAAGGCTGGTTCTAGCAGTTTTTCCGCACAGAGCAAAAATAAGAAATGCCACCCCTCACCCTAAAATAAAAAAATTATTAAAAGAACATAAAAATTGTTTATAGATACACAGCTATAAAACTTGAACAGTTCTTGCGAACAAAAAGCCAGCATAACAGTATATATATAAACTAAATTTTTCAAAATTAAAATTAGAAGTCAGAATATATTTAACTTTTTTCCCCTGACAAACCCATATGTATTTTTGTATGTACAAAGCACGCACAAAAGATATAATAGATTTACACAAATTTTAAAGCGATATAGTACCCTAAAAATCATTAAACTGTCGAAATTTTTTTTATTGGCTTATTTGTTTCCTCAAATCTTTATAAACATGCCTGCAAAATTTCAAAGCTTTACCTGCATTTTTTATCAAGTTATGGAGCAATTTTTGATGGTGGACAGCAACTGCCACGCCTACATTTTAGATTATATGCTAGAAAAGAGCCTGATGAAAAATGAATTAATTATTTTTCTACAGCGCGTAAGTGAGACTGACATTATATAAGCAGTAACAAATTTCAAGATAGGATTGTGCAATCCATGTAAAAATTCTAGTTTGTTTATTGGTTATTGGAAGAGCAAATGCATTTGGTGAAGATTTAAAATTTGTGCGTGCTTTTTATGATATTATTAGGAATGAAATTATAAAACTTCAAAACGTTGATTCTCCCAAAGTGCAAATACTAAATCTCGTTTTTATAACTCGGATAATTAAAAAATCTAATTCGCAAGAATAGAAAAACTCTCCCATTTTTATATATTTGTTTTTGGTGATATATATATATCCCATGGGAGTGAAATTCAACACTTTTATTATTAAAATATTTTAAGATATTTATTTAAACAAATGCACATATGCAGTTCTTAGATTTTGATATATTTTTATCTATAAATTGCTATTTGATTTTGCTTTCATTTGTGTACAATATTTAACATGCGAAGGCTTTTAAAATCATGGAAATACAAAATAAAGACATAAACATCTTTCGTACATGTTGTACATTAGCTCTGAGCATGGAATTAGCTCTGAAGTGTGTGTATTTATTTATTTTTTTATAATTAATAAGATAAAGTTTTATGAAATATTGATCTTTCATTCGTTTTCTTCTATATATTCATTATTGCTATATATTCATTACTGTTTAATTGTTCTACATTTGTGCAATTTTTTATGATAAGCAGTTTTAAGTAAGCTAATTAACATTTCATTAAAGTTTCAGACTATTCTATGAATATTATATCATGCTATTCATGGAATGAAAACTTCAAACTCATATTTCTCCATGTTGAATTTTTGTACATATACCGGTATTCTAAGGCCTTTTTGAAAATTTAAGTATGGGTTTGAAATTTTTTATGCATGTTCTGAAATGTATATTTTGTAAAACTGTGCATGGAATTAGCTCTAACATGTTTAGTACTTTTTAGTATTTCAAAATCAAAATTAATTTTTTTTATAGAATTTTTGGAAGTTTAACTATAAAAAAATTAATAAAAAATTAAAGAACAGCAGTTGAAAAAAAACCATGCACAGTTTTATATAGTATATTATAAGGTACTTGGAAAAAATATAAATTTTTGATAGAAAAGAGACACATTTAAAAAAGCCTTAGGAATTTATAAAGTGTTTAAAAAAGTTCAAAAAATTTAAATTTTGCAATCATTTTGCAACAAACTAATAATTTTTCGTCCAATAATTTCAGTTCAATAGAATTCTGTCTTTTAACTTCCTCAAAAAATGTCATTTCGAAATATCTTTAATAGCATTTAAATATAACATATGCAATCTAATTTCGAAATCTATTTATGATAAAAAAAGAACATTACTAAATTTATCCCTTTGTAGATTAAAAAAAAGAAGAAGAAAACTTTGAAATAACTCACCTATAACTGACTTTAAATATTCAGAAAGAAAAGTGTCTTTTTGATCCTTCAATCAGCAATAACACAATTACTTATAAGAACCTTCTTATAATAACAAAATAATATTATTAAACGTATCTCTTAATGTATAAAAAAAGAGAGAGAATATATAAAAACACATATTTTTTATTGACTTAATATGATGTTTCAGAAAAAGGATTCATGATTGTTGATTCAGAAAAGAAAAATCAAAATTTCGAATAAACAACAGATAAACAAGCCACATTTTTTTAATACTGGGGAACAGTAATAAGGGCTGCACAATGTCTCGTTAAGGAAATGGAAGCTCTCTTACGAAAAAAAAACAATTTTGTGTCAACAATATTATTTCGATTTAATGTAAAAATAAAATTTAATAATTTTTACTCTTAACTATAACTATGGATACGAGTATACAAAATAATTTCATTGACATTAAAATAACCTAGGTTTTTTTTTTTTTAAAGTCAGTAATGCTTTCAGTTAAAATTGTTATTACATATTTTGCAGCAGTGGTCGGAATTTTAATTCAATCTAAAATAAAATAATTATATTCCAGGTTTCCCAACTATAGAGAATCTAAATGCCGCCCTTAAAATTTGACGCCCCAGACAGAGATCTGGTTTGTATAGCGCCCCTGGTATGATTTTTAAATAAGGGAATTTATATCCTCTCTCTCCAATCTTTATGAAATAGTTTATCAGGTACATTAAATAATATATAAGAGTTTATGCTATAGAATGCGGTTTGTCTTGTCGTATTTAGTCAACAAACTGAAATTAAAAAAATAATCACTAAAAGCTGACCAAAAAAGCAATCGTCCAACGTGATTTATCTGAAAGAAGACTACAGCGCATGCGTCGCAAAAAAGACAGACTCCTACAAGTAGTCTTTTACCCCAGTTCCACTAACGCGCAGAAGTGTGACAGAGCACAGCATTTCTCTCGCTTTCCTTGAAATAAATGTAAGTACGAACATTAGTTCTGTGTGTTTCACATCCGTTAAATTTAAGGGGACGGTGGACCACTAAAACTAATTTTTTACATTATATGCTTAATTAGGTGAAATTGGAATTAAAAAAGAAAATGTGATTATTATATATTTCACACAATTTAAATATATATATATATATATTTTTAAAAAATATCATTTATATATAAACTGATTTGTTGAAAAAAAATTTTTTTTTTATATTTTTAAAAATGCTCTTTGTGCATTTGTTTTTTTTAAAGATATGTACATAATTTTTGTTTTATATATTTATGAACTGCAACACAAAATATATCTGTGCATGGATTTTAAATTTAGAATAAAATATAATGAAATAAAGATAAATTTTCTATACTCTATGAAATGTTTCACAAATTATCACACATTCAAAGTATTCAAAGCAACACAAAATATGATTCGTTAAATTTTTTCGAAAACTAATGCAAAAATTTGTAAATAATTTCATTTTTTGTTGCGAAAATAATTTTTGAAAATTTTAAGCTGTTGCGAAAGTTACGAATTTTTCATAAGTTAAAAGTTACGAAAATTTCAAAGAGATGTGACAAATATGAAACGCAAGGAGCATTTTACTTAAGAATAAAAGGAGGAAATTTTTTTTTACGAACTAAGAAAAGTACATTTTAAACATTTATTTTTGTAAAGTAAAAAAATCCCAATAATTATTAATAAAAATGACAAAATTCTGTGATAGAATTATTTAATGAAATGTAAGGAATATTATTAGTATAAAAAATAGTTATTTTGATTAAAATTTGACATTGTGAAGGTCGACCATCTACATAATTGCCATGTAATAAGAAAAATATTGTATTGTAAATACATTGAACGAAATTGCGCTTTTGGCTAAACGAAGCAATGAAAATTTTTTTAACAAATGGCTTGATTAATTAATTTACTTTTTTTAAGTGTTCATCATTTAAAATAACGGGCAAGATGATCTATAAAATTATTTTCGTAAAATTTTAAATATTTTGAGATTTTTTAAACATAGGTATTTTTTTAGATATCTGATAATATTTAAAACTTTTCTTAAAATGTTTATATTGTTTATAGTATTTTTATGATTTAACCATTGAACTTAAATTAAAATATAAAAATAGCTGACAACATAAGAATCAAAACATTTTTTAATGCTTAAGATATTGGTCCGAGTAATTAATATTATTTTTTTCTATTTTTATTATTTAGAATTTTCTTATAACTATAATTTTAGTGACAATGTAAAACAGTAACGAATGCATTTATCAATTATTTAAACGTTTGAAAATTTATGTATTTTCGCCTTAGCATAGTCACAAAATTTTTATTTCTAATGGGCTGCGGATTGGTGTTTTACCATAGCACGGGCCTAGTACATTCCCCGGAAGCTAGTATTTCTTTTTAGTGCGTAACCATATAGGCGGATACCAATCGCCATTGGTAATTTTGAGGCCCACCTTCCTAGCTAGAGGAAGCTTCAGAGCTCAGGTAGGTACCTCAGCTCTGAAGATGCGAACCTGTACTAGGATTTAATTTTTCCCGAGAGCCCCAAGCCAAATAGACACTCTAGGGTATAATCATACGACATGACCGCTGTCAATTTTCTGCATCATGAAATTCCATCGATTTGGGTCGTGGTCGAGCCCACAGTCTTGGGTTCAGAAGGCTAGCGACAAACCAACCACGCCACCCTGCCGGCATAGTCATGAAAAGTAATGGTTAAGGTTTGTTAGGTACCACATTTATATTTTTTATTTGTTTCAGTATTCTTTTCCACTCCGATTAATCTTTGCCTGGTTTGCAATGGATTCCGAAAAAAAAGACCAAAAGGAAACTCCTATGGACGAGGAAGGAGCTGCTTCAACTTCAGAAGCTGCTGCTTCAACTTCAGAAGCTGCTGCTTCAACTTCAGAAGCTGCAGCTTCAACTTCAGAAGGTACTGGTTCGCCTGAAGCGGCTGCTTCGACTTCGACAGGGGTATTTAAACTTTATTTTAAATTATTAGTAAAAAAGGTTAAAGAA
This sequence comes from Trichonephila clavata, assembly GCA_019973975.1. Classification (NCBI taxonomy): domain Eukaryota; kingdom Metazoa; phylum Arthropoda; class Arachnida; order Araneae; family Nephilidae; genus Trichonephila; species Trichonephila clavata. The sequence goes on from BMAO01028484.1 coordinate 38,409, forward strand.
TTACATATTTGTAACAAATAGCTTAAAGTTTAAATTTTTATTTGTGTGTTACTCTTTTTTATTAAAACCCGATATATATATATTCTAAATTTATATAATTCTTAATTTCCTATTTATTTTTTTCATAAAATTTTGCGGAATTCAAACATAAATTCTGCATTTCTTAAAGTCTTAAAAGTTTTTGTAGTGTCAGGTATTTATACAAATGGTAATTTCACATAACTCCCTCCAATGTGAACATTCTTAAGAAAACAAGAATTTCTTAGTTTTATAGTATATTCCTAAAAATCACATTTTTCTGAATAGTTAGGATATCTTTATTTTCTTCGTCTTATTTTAGTTTTATCCATCATTATTCATTTGAATTTTTGAAAACTGGCAAAAATATTTTTTTAAAGTATATATTTCTTCTATTTTAAAATTTTTCTTTTTAGCATCATGTCTAGTTTTTAATGAATATATTATTTTTTTTAGAATGTCTTCCCAATGTCCTATTAATATCTCACCGTTTATCTTGAATCATTTTCTGTGGTTTCATTATTTTTCAGCTGTATAATTTTTTTCCTTTAATTTGCTCCTCTATCTTATAAAAACTTAAGAGTATAGGGGGATAAATTTTTACATTAAGGGATTTTTTATAATGAAATTTCTATACTATATCGGTATATCTAATTTAATGACTCTGTTTTCTAGAACGAGCGAATGGATAGATAATCAGGAATGGGTGCTTTATGTCACGTAAAAGGATAAATAATATTAAATTTTTAGAAGTTACTATCTCATTAATAGGTTCTATGCAATTTATATTGATACGACGCAACTTACGTAAGCAAAAGGTGCAAATTTTTTAAAAAAAATATCTTTTGCATTATGGAATGTGAGCACTAATTTTTTTATATAATTATACATTTAATATCTACCTTTTATTAATCAGTATGTAAACATTTATGAATTTTTGAATGTGTATAAAGTTATTTCTTATAAGAAATATTTTTTTCAGGAATCTGAGAAGGCTTGGGCTATGGCTGATACCCGTAAAGTAAGAGATGTTTATGTATAAGATATTCACATATGCAAATGCAACGCGTGACGATAAAAAGGTTAATTTTGATATACATTTGAACTTGATAAAAGCAAATTCTAGATTTACAAGAAGCCACATTTAAATGAGGAATCTCATGATTATCTGTATTTTTCCATATTAATTGAAAATTTTAATGATAATATTTTGTGGGCATGTATGAAACTTATATTACTAAAAAAATAAGGAAAATCATAGGGATGCAGTGAAAAGGAGTACTGATTTTTAAATCGATACACTTTGTTTTTCCTAAATCACGTACCAAATCTACATTCGATCATAAATTATTTGATGAATTTTGACTTAATAATATCTGTGTAATATGCTCAGCTAAATATTACGCTATATTTTTAATATAGTTATAGGAATTGGGAAGTTTATCTTCTAGGTCTTAAAATTTTGAAACAGACAATAAGACGCAACTTTTCTTTATTATAGGTACATATCCAAGGTGGCATGTGATCTTACTTTCAAATGTTTAACTGATTAATAATTAGGTAAATTAATGTTTTCAAAAATTAAATGATAGGCATTTTTAGCAAGTGATTTTTCAAGTAAGTAAAGACAAAAAAAAAAAAAAAAAAAACTGAAGCCTTTTTTATAGATTGTTAGTTCCTGAAAAATTCGAAATAAAAAAAAATAATGATAGCCGATTTTTTGAAGTTACATAATATTTTATTCTCATTTGTGTGTTATTTTCGCGAATTTTATCAAAATTCATAGAAGGATATTTTTGCTCAGAACTTATTCGCAATCGAATCTGTTAAGGGTAAGTAATTTTCCTGGTTAAAGTGTGGTATAGGGGAGGGCCATTGGCGATGTCGATTTCTTTTGGCCACCAAAATCAATCGCTAAAGCTACTTCACTTAGCGATATGTGTCTGGAAGCCAGAATGAATTCGTTATCTCAACATAATATCTATATAAAAATCGCCAAAACCTAAGCCCCCCCCCTATACTACACTCGAACCATTTTCCCAAGAAATAATTCGCGTAAAAGATTTGACCAGTTATGCTTTCATTTAAAAGTTTAATATATTATAAAAAAATGTAATTTGTGTATATTGCTTGAAATTAATATACAATTGAAAAATAATCCTTGTTATATTTCCTAAATATTTAAACCTACTGGTCAGTTAGACAATTATATCCATTATATTTTTATGTTATTCCAATATAATTTAGTCCATCTCTTACCTATTTGGATGAATGTCCTTAGACGACACAGAAGACATGTAAACAGCACAAAAGGACATTATATAACTGATTCTACGTTGCCGTGGTAGCCAAGTGGTGAAGGTATCGGACTCGTGACTGGCATGTCATGAATTCGAGCCCAGTACCAATGAAGACTCGCTGTGTAGGGGCGCGATGCATGTTAAATCTGTCGAGAGAGCTCAAACGTCCTCCCGTTGGTGTGGTGTGGTAGTTAGGAGAGATAGATGCACGTTTAATATGCTGAAAGTCAGTCCATAGCTTGACGTGTTTTGAAAGTGAGATGCTAGCTCAGGTGTCATCCTCGTCATTTGAACATTGTTCAGCATTAAGAGGTCCAGGGCTATTATTTCCTGTGTGTCTTCAAAAGGCAACGCTTTTAAATAATTGATCAACCATAAGTTATGAAAAGGTTTTTAAGAAAAATCTGAAAAATTTAAAAATGATTAGGAGCTGTGAACACTTAAGTTAGAATACATACTGGAATTGGCTACGGTAGCCTAGTGGTTAAGGTATCGGATCGTGGCTGGCATATCCTGAGTTCGAGCCCAGTACCATTAAAAACTCGCCTTATAAGGGAGAGATGCACGTTAAATCGGTCGAGAGCTCGAACGTCCTTCCGTTGGTGTGGTAATTAGGAGAGAGGGGGGTGCTAGCTCAGGTCACTTGACCATGGTTCAAAATGACGAGGTCCGTCGCCAAAAAAGCCCTCGTGTAGCTGAACAGTGTGACGTTAATATTCTCTCACTAACTGATTCTACAAGCTAAAAAAGTATTACTCACAGATGATTTGCAGCGCCGTCTATTTAATTTACAACAATCCTCATTGAAATACAAGTTTATATTTGTATCTCTCTCTGTTCTTAAATTAAATTTAAATAAAAGTGAATCAAGTTATTCTATAAATGTGATGCTTGAAATCCCATACTTTGATGTGTCCCATACTTTTGCTTTTGCAAAACAAATGTTCTTTTTGTTAATGAATTTGTAACTGTTAGTATAAATGGTAAGTTAAGAAATAATGAAATTCCTGGCTCTTATGCCGGAGAAAATTTTACTATTCATAGCTCAGGTAAGTTATTCAAAGTTCCAAACAGAAAAATAGTTATAAATAAACTGTAATAACAATTCAAAGAATTAGCATTTCTTAAGGGGACATGGTATGGTTTATAAAAGAATCTTTGATTTAATGGCTATTTACTTTTTTTTTTTAACTTTTAAACTACGTATATGCATTACGCGACACAGTTTTTGTGCTCAAAATATTTTAAAAATCTAACTATTTAATTCTTTACAGAAAAATTAAAAAGATTTTTGCAGAGAATTTAAAATGCAGTTCCTCCTACAGTAATACACTCATGAAATTTGATTTACAAGTACCTTAAATTACGTACAATAAAAGTTGATATGGGTTTCTGATAACATGAGTGATATTTATAGAATATCTTTTTTCTTACGAATGCTTATTGAAAATTCCTTGAAAAATGTTAAAATTTTTTTAAAAAAAATCAGTACTGCTTTTTGAGATAAATCACAGTTTAAACTTTTTATTAGCCATTAGAATGTGAACAAAAATCAACATCTAAATTATAGTAACTCTGAAGTTTTTTTAACTTAGATTCAAATTTTATCAGATGATAAAAAATTTATATTAAAAAATATTTTAAACCAGAAAAAAATTTATTTGAATTTTTGACCGATTTTTGCCAATTGAATCATGCTGTGCACCCTTAAGTAATTACTTGAAATAAACGACAAAATACATTGTTTAATTTGGTGAGTTGGTGAATTTTGATACTTTATTCAGAATAAAAAATAATTCAAAGTGAAAAAAATAAGACTTCAGCTTTTGGAACGACTGTTACGCTTGGTAAGAGAATACTTGAATGCATGTCAATATGCACCACCTTATTTTCTCTCCTTCTTTCTACATATCTTTTTTTCCTTCAGAGCCTTAAATTGTTCAATAGTATACCTTAAATAATTAAGGTGATTTAAACTACTCTGTAAACTATGTTTAATTATAATTCAGAGATATAAAATAATTAAAGATTGAACAGTGAAGATTACATTGATACGAGCGATTTAAATTGCTTTTAATCAATAAACTTAACATATGTAAGATCAATCATTAATCCCTTAACTGCCACCGGCGTATATATACGTCTAGCTCAACTGGTGTGTTAAGGGCCGTGGACGCGGATACGTCCTTCCAAAATACGATATTTTTCTTTGCGCTGTATCAGTAAAACTACTCCGAAGGTCTTAGGGTTTGCACACAATCCCGGGATTTTGGGATTACATATTATCCATATCCTGGGACTAGTCTCGGCATTAGGACTAGACTATATGAAAAATACTTACACATTAGAATAGTTGAAATTACATAATAAAACTGAAAACATGATTAAAAAATTGGTTTTATGTGATTATTTATTGAAACAAATCAAAACAAAACTTAATTCATCATTAAAAAAAAGGAAATAAAAAATAGTACATAATGAATTCAATAAAAATTGTACATAATGAATTCAATAAAAATAGTACAATTTGAATTAATTAAAAATCATCCCATTTGAATTAAAAATCGATATGTTTGAGATTTTCCAAAATCTTACAGTAAATTTAAAACAATAAAAAGCCCCTATTTTATTTTCATTGAAGCACTATTTTTTATGATTAATATATTTATATAGAACTGATAACTGCATGGCAAGAGACATTCTAAGGAAGTTGATTTTTCAAAATTAAAATTACGAAGTCTGAGTTGAACTCCCCCCCCCCCCCGACTAACTCACACCTGTACAAAGCACGTACAAAAGGTAGAATGGATTTACATATAATTTAATCTAAGAAATCTTTCTACTTATACAATCCTACAAAAAATACTTTCCTTTTTATAAATCAACATATAACACTAGAAATTAATCATAATATAATACTAAAATTAATTCTAATAAAAATACTCAAAAAACAGACTTCAATATTAAAAATAATAATAATTAATGCATTGTATATATATTTCTCAGTTCAATAAAATTATGTCTTTTAGCTTCCTCAAAAAATGCCTTTTCGAAATGTTTTTCATAACATTTAAATATTAATACGTGCAATTTAATTTGAAAACATTTTTCTAATGGTAACAAAATAATATTACAAAATTTATTTTTCTGTGGATTAAAAAAGAAGTAAACTCATTGAAATACTCACCTATCACTTAGTTAATTCACAAACTTAAAATATTCAGAAAGAATTTTGAAGAAATGCCTTTTTGATACTTCAGGCAACTTAAACAGCTTATATGAGAAAATACTATAACAAAATAATATTACTAATGTTATCTCTTAATGTATAAAAAAAGAGAGAGGAAAATCTAAAAAAAAAACAAATCTTTTATACTGACTTAACATGATAATTCAGAAAAATAATTCATGATTGATAATTCAGAAAAGAAAAAAATCAAAGCTTATTATAAACAAATAAATGAGTCGCAATTTTCTTTTATTACTGGAAAACAGCATGTTGCTCGACGTCTGGTTTCGAAAATGTAAGCTCTATATAAATTTTCTAAAAATTAAATTCTTTCAAAATTTTGATGAGAAAAAAAATTGAAAATATAATTCAGACAAAAATTAAATCCCGGGACTGCAAACTCTAGAAGGCTTTGAAATGCAATAAAATGACATGTACAATGTTCTCGAAGGATTTACTTCTTTCAGAGAAAAATTTGCTCGTTAATGCCTTTTATTTTCCCTCAATGCTCTTACGTGAAAGATGGTGGCACTAGGGAGCAAATCGTGTACGCGCTATACTTTATTATTTAACTGAAATAAATGCTTGTTTTCCTTAAATATAAATACGTTTTAATTTAATTTATATTATTAAGTTACCTTGTACAAAACACTTATATAGACTGCATATATATATATATATGAAATATTTTTGCATTATTTCTTTTGCTCGATGAGAGTTTTTTTTCAATTAAAAACAATAATAAAATTCCCGTGCACCACAAAGTAAGTATTAATCACACATAACTAAACATTAGGATTACAAACATTTACAAGAAATTCACAGAAATTTCCAAAAGCACTTCTGGTGGAAAAAAGTTGGTGAAGTTTAGAATTCCAATTTATGTTAAATCTCTTGAAAGCCAGTAACAGGATGTTTCTTTGTCTATCAAACTTAGAACACTGAAGGAGCACATGTTCCACATCTCCTCCTCACCACCAATATCACAATCACAGGCAGATGACGGAACTAAATTAAATTTGTTCAAGTAGCTTTTAAAGTCACCATGACCAGTTAGAAATTGAGTTATTTTGTAATTGGTATAAAAATGATGGTAGGCTAGTCTCTTATTAATGTAGGAAAAGATTTCTTTGTTAAGCTCCCTTTACTTGAAATGAGATATTCTTGGTTCCAAGACTTCACCATTCTTTCTTTCATAATCTTCTTGTAAAAAGATTTTGGAATATTAACGGCAATGTCAATTTTGCGCTTGGTTGCAGCCTTTGCAAGCCAATCGACCCGCTCATGTCCAAGAACGCCCGTGTGTTCGCGAACAAATGCAAAATATATTCAGATATTTTTATCTTTTAGGCTTTTAAGTTGCTTTAGGATCTCGACGATTATGTGGTTAGATGAAGAAATACACTTAAGAGAATCCATGGAGGAAAAAGAATTGTATAGATGAGATAGTCTGAGATGACGCTATTTTATTCAGTGATCCATTTAATGGCGAAGTTTAAACATAAATGTTCAGCTACAAAAACTGTGCATTCATCACGAATTCTAAATCGAAAGTGCTCGGATTCAACACCACTCCTGAACACAATAAAAGCGAAACCAACTCTGCCATCAATTTTACTGCCATCAGTATAGCAAATAACGGGGAAATTATCTGTAAGTTGAATAATATTGATGGCATTCCCCTATAAAGAATGAGGAAGAAAAAAATGGTGAATGGAGTCTTAATAATTAGAGATGGAAGAAGCAGAGAGATGAGAGTTGCAAGGTTAATTTTAGTCTTAAATTAGAAATTTTTAATGAAAATACAAAAAAAAAAAGAGCAATTTAAAAAAAAATTTTGTTTGAAACTTTGAAGAATAATTTGTTTTAAAAAAGTAAAGCATAAAAAAGTAATAATTTAAATGTAAATTGGAGGGAAAATATTTCCCCTTAGGTGAAAGCATTAAATAATTATCAACAATTTATGTCTTTTCAGCAAAATTCTGATGACAGGCGTTAATTCTGTTGAGCTCAAAGTTTGCCTGTTATCGTGGTGTGGTAATTTAGAGAGGGAGGGTCCAGATCAGTGTCGTCCTCGTCATTTACCGAGGTTGAAAATAACGAGGACCGTCGCCGATTGCTCTCATGTGACTTTATAATGCGACGTTAATGCAACTCGTACTCTCACAAACTCAGCGAATTTCTGTAATATTACTCTGGTTGCTACGTAATATTCCTACAGTCCGATGCATATTAATAATAAGATATTTTATTTTATAGTAACATTTAAACATTTCTATGAAAGATATTAAAATGAAAGCTAAGCGTCATAAATCCGAGATGGGCATTAAGTCGATCGCGATCGACTAGTGGACCGCCAATACATTTTGGGTGATCGCGTTTACCAAGACACGCTTACTAAAAAAAACCTATTTATATGGAACTCTGATACCAACTAGATTTTAAAATAGTCTTTTCACAATCGATGCGATTATGTTTATTTAAGAAAAACATTCGATAAATGTGTAGACGACTCATGTACCTTCATTGGAAACAAAGGATGACCCTTAACATGTTCAATGCCACTATAGGGGGAAAATTCCCCACTCGCCAACTGAACGGGAGAATGAATGTTGATGATCATCTCTTCCCGCGATTCCATGGGATTTTGTTCTTGTATTGACGTTATGTCCGTCGATGGCGCTAGACTAGGTAGCGAACAAATTAAGTACTTAAAACGGTTTCAGTTTCGTCCAATCACGTTATCTTCTCGTCTCGATGCATTGAATACGTCCACGTTCCATGGTCTAACAGTTCCTCGTAGTTTTTCAAGCATTCTACTTGACAATTTTGTGTTCCTTTTGTAGTAAAAATAGTATTTTGTCATATTTTAAAAGAAGGGTACGATGTCGAAAACAAGTGCTAAAAAAAACATGCAATTTAAATACAGAAGGACCACACCTACGCGACGGAGTGGACCTCAAACCTGAAAAAAAAATTAACCCTTAACCTGGAAAGTCCGCTAACCCCTGTCATAAATAATTGCTTCAAATAAATGATTTTATTAAAAATTTATTCTTTCAGGCCGTAGATGACTTTGTGAATAGAATAGAGTTCTGGATTCGGCACACACAGCCTCATTTCCCTTTTCAGTTGCCGAAGGAAAGGGTGAACCTCAAAAAGGAACTGAAGATGACCAAGACAAAAAATGAACTAAACAAGTCTATTCAAAAATATATCATTTATAATTATATAAGTTACACTGCTTATTATTTTACTACATTTTTTCGATTATAAACATTTTATGACAGCTAATATTATGTTGTTGAATTTCTTTACGTAAAATTTTCATGTATTAAAAAAATTAAACAAATAGAATTGAAATAAAAAAACGGCAAGGGCAGCAATTGGCTGTTTCATTTGTTGTATTCTAATGTGTGTCAAAATTAATTAAATTCTAAAACATCCTCACTGTTGTGTTGGTATATTATTATTATTATTCTGCTTTTTTGTTACACTTTTCGCATTGTACTGTCCATTAAGAACTCTACTGTCTTTTTTTTTCAAACGAAATTC
>BMAO01028485.1:0-30005 GCA_019973975.1 Trichonephila clavata
TAGAGTCAAAGTATAATATTATTGAATTCAATACATTGTGTGTGTGTGTGTGTGTGTTGTGTGTGTGTGTGTGTGTGTGTGTGTGTGTGTGTGTGTGTGTGTGTTGTGTGTGTGTGTGTGTGTGTGTTGTGTGTGTGTGTGTGTGTGTTGTGTTGTGTGTGTGTGTTGTTGTTGTTATTGTGTGGAGGGGACGCGATGAAAATTATGATTGAGTATTTGGTCGCAAATAGTGAAAGCTTAAGAAGCACCGATTTATGCTCTTTACTACGCAATAGTCATGAAAAATGTGCTAGCAACAACTAATTTACGGCATAACTGCTTGGAATGCTATTTTTTGTTCACTAAATGATATTATGGAAATTTATATCACCATGCAAAAAAATTTTAATGAATTGTATGCACAATTAAATTATATTGTTAAAGATATTCATTAAATTTCAAGGTAGACTTATCAAAAAGTATACTCATCCTTAAAGGTATCGTATCGAGGAAATCGATTTATTTTCTTAAAAATCCAACAATAACACTTCTTTTCTTTATACGTAAATGCTTTTACCAAATCCCTATTCATTAAAATATAAGACAGAGCATTGCAGAACAAACACAGCAATGTCAGGAAAACAAATGTTCTTAAAATGGCGTTTGGTAGCAGAAGTGGTAATTTTCATGGTTGATATTTGCAGCACGTTTATTACACATTCGTTGTTTTTAAGACGTTCTCTTATTATAGCATATAAAAGTTCAACTTGTTGTTATTTTGAATTATTATACCAATAAAAAATGCATAATATTTATAATTGTTCTTTTTTTGAACTTTACTATTTTATTGAAACTAATTATGAACAGTAATTAAAATACAGTTATTCCTCCTCAAAGTTCCCAAAAATATTTATGGTAATTTTCAACGAATGTCTTAATTGTTGAATTTTATGCTAAATATTCATTCTATTCATCATGGGTCTTACGATACTTTACTATATATATACTAGCCGTTACCCGCCCGATTCGCTGGGTATTTCATGAAATATATACTGTTTATAAATTATGATACCTAAATTCTAGCATTAAATATTCAATTGCATCGAAAAATATCCCTATAACTCTTGACTTTGATTAAGAAAGGACAGAACTCCTAAATAGTAATAAGTAGAAATATTTTTTATTCTCTCGTAGCCCTCTTCTAACTGGGCTTCCGCAAGAACCCATTTTTAGAGGATCTCCACTCTAAAATTAAATGCTTGCAAAATTTTAAGTCTAAATCTACAAGTTCAGAACAGAATTGTTTCCTTCATTAATAAGCTTCAGTAACCACCTTTGAGATTCGATTTCAGTAAGACTTGTTCTTAGCAGATTTCAATTCAACAAAAAAAAACCTCAAACTAAATTTCATTACTGTAGGTCTAGTAGTTCAAAAAACGGGGTATTTTTGTACCAATACCCCCGTAGATCCCCGTTTCCCCTACCATAGGAGTTGATTTCCATAAAATCGTTTCTTAAAGGATTACAGTTCAACAAAAAAAGAATGCAAATCAAATTTCATTACAGTAGGTCTAGCAGTTTCAAAACGAGGTAATTTTTTTATCAATGCGTCTCTCCGACAGGAGTTAATTTCGGTAAATTCCGTTCAAGGCAGTCAACATACAGCAGCAGATCTATATTCAACAGAACAAATATGATTACCAAATTCCAGCCTTTAGATCTAACAATTAAAAAAAAGAATTTATTTGTAACGCCCCTTAACTCTGCTATCCCTATCAGAGTGAATTTTCCCCAAAAAAAATCCGTTCTTAACAGATCTCTACTCATGAAAGGGTGATATATCAATTTGAAGTCTGTAGATCTAATAGTTCAAAAAACGGGAATATATTTACCTATAAAACACCTTAAGACCTCGCACAGCCCCTTGAGGATCAATTTTCGTAAATAACTTCTTAATGAATCTCTACTCCTTGAAAGGACATTTTTACCAAATTTCAAGTTTATAGGCTAATAGTTGGGAGGTATCAGTGGTGAGTGAGTGCGTTTTCTCCTTTGTATCTTTAGATATGAATCGATTTTCCATCTTGTGATGAATTCACTAGTACTTCAAAAATTAAATGCAAATTATAACTATTAATTGCTGCAAAATTTTATCGTATTACATGTGAACTATATTACATTATTAAAAATAAAAAATTTTTCTAAAATATTTTTTTTTTGCAATATACTTCCTTACGTTCAATATAACCATGTGTGTTCAATACGTGTTCATTTACGTTCAATTAACGTGTGTTGAGAAGAATGTTAATTCACAAGCTTGTTTAATATTTTGTCATTTCGATTCATTTATTATTTCTTTAAAATTAAATCATTAAGGTATCGACTACCTTAAAAATGTAAATTTTGACAAAAATACTTATTTTTTAACATTTTATTTTGTAGGTCATTTATTAGCTTTATAAAAATACGAAGTGTATCTTTTTCCGCTTACTAGAACAAAACTATATGTGTTTAGTAAAAACAGATGCAATTACTTTAAGCAAGATGTCAAACTTTTAAAAAGCGTTTTACTCGAAATGCGTTTTTTTTAAACATTCAAACAGCGATTGCTTAAAAATGTTTGAAAATAATCAACTGGCATTTTTTGTTTATGTTCTTTATAATATAGTAGACGTTTTTAACCTTTAGATTTATAAACGCTGTTGTTTTATTACAAATTTACATTTCCTTATGTGAATCTAATCACTTTTTTTAAAGAAATTTCATATAATATCTAAGATAAAGTGCTCTAATTTTAGTAAAAATTAAAATAACTTTTATCTTGAACGTCCTTTTAAAAATGAATAACATAGCAACACATCAGAATTAAAACAGTGAAAATTTATTCAGAAACTTTTGGTCACAATGGCCCGTTTATGTTTATTTGTAAATTTTCACCCACTTTTTCCCTTTTGAAATAATAATTTCTTTTTCTCTTCTAATTTTAACATATTTTTATTAAAATGTGCTAAGCAAATCTAAAAAAAAACCACAAAAAAATCTATATTTCATTTTAATAAAAAAAAAAGTTGTCGCAAGCATTCGGATACCGTAAAAGGCTTTTCTAACACACAATCCCTTCAGCATAAAACTGCCTTTTAATATGGGCGTCTTTATACAATGAAATATTTCTCATTGTAAAATCTAGAGAATTTAAATAGAACATAAAATTATAATTGCATCATTTTACGCAATTAAATTTCTATTTCGTTTTATCTCTGAAAATAAATTAAATGAAGCTAAGATTGCTTACGTACAAAAAAGTATCTACATTAATTCATGTTAATTAAAATAATTATTTAAAAAGTCACCCAAAGAATTTAAACCTAAATGAATCTTTTCAAATTAACTGAAATAAATGGATCATGATATCTATATTATCTGTTTTGTTTAGTGAAAGTTTATTCAAATGAAAAAGAAGCATTTCCTTTAGTAAATAATTAATTAATTTTTAATTAATACCTGCTAAAATCAACAGAATTTCTTTTTGTAATGCCCAATGCAATTTCTATCCTTACAAACCTGATTAGATCAGTTTGAAGAGAACTTTAAAGAAAGCTAGATTATGATTCGTAATTTTCTTAATTAATTAACTTTAAAAAACACTTTTTTCGATATTAACAAAAAATTTAATTTAAAGTATTTTTAATTGGATTTGATAGTTCAAAACTATATATTATATATATAAGCTAAACACTTTTTTCATTAATAAAAAAATGTAGTTTAAAGTATTTTATTGGATTTTATGAGTGCAACTATATAAAAATTAAAGTACAAGCGCTTAAGACATGTTTTAGTAATGTCATTATTTGCTAAGACTACTATATTTTGATACCGATATACAGAAAATAAACTTAAAAGAGCTTAATTCAAAAATTTCAGATTCATGCTAAAACTTTCTTTTGATTTTTTAAATAATAACAGCAACAACAACAATATAAATTAACTTTTAAATTGAAATATTTTTTAAAAAATGGCAATACATTTACATACATTGTACATACATTTATAGAACAAATTCATGTTGATGTCTCTGATGCCACCTGACTAACAGTGTCAGATCGAGACTCTCGAAATTCTTCATGGCAAAGGACTAGTTTTACGCCGGCCGTTAGCTGTAGCTTTGAGCACCATACAGGTGACAGTACTATTGACAGTGCTTATAATACGAACAATGCATCGCAGTTTGATGTCAGAAATGCAACGACAGGTGACTGTCACAGGAATTGTTCGAAGTTGGGGCGCGTAGGTATAGTACAGCTGACACTGACGGACGAAGGGTTGTCGGACGAGTTCAAACCAACCCGGGTGCTGGGGTGTCAACTGAAGCGACGTCGATCCGTATCACGAAATCCTCCACTGTTGCCACCGACGTCTCATACACAAGCAGTTTCATGAGTCCAGAAAAAGAAATCCAAGGGATTGAGATCCGGAAAGCATGGAGGCAAAACAACAGATCCACTGCGTCCAATCCACCTCCAGGATATATAACACGGAAGTGGTTACTCACCGCAATCGAAAATTGGCTGTTGCACCATCGTGCATTCTAGTGTGCAGTGACTGCTACTCCTTACAGCAACCCGGGAGAAGTGGAAATTTGCATACACACACATGTACGTTTCTTCAACCCTACCACCGCACTCCAAATTCTATCATTCCTTAAATCACACCCCTCGTTTGGCTCATTGTCCTCCTGACGACTACCATTATCGTGATTTTCAAAGACTAAACGTGATTTGCGGCCCCATGTTCCGCGCTGCTTACATTCACCCATCTAAAATTTTAGTCGAATTCGGCAACCCCCTGCATATTTCTTCTTTGTTAGATCCCCCTGGTAAAAGGAAACAATGCTGTTTGGATAAATATGCATAAACTAAACAGAACGTGTAATAGAGTATTCTAAGATAAGTATTAATAGTTCGCCATTTATTAATAAGTTTTTGAAATCATTTCAGAAACTATATTTTGATTTGTATATAAATTAAACATATTTGTGCTCTATATACTTAGCATAAATGAAAAGAACACTGCAAAAGTAAATTAGAGTATTCATCACTTAATACTGTTTATAAAAATTATTAAAAAGAATTTAAGTTACGATTTTTCGAAACAAAAAGTCATACAATTTGGAAGAACGTCATGTATTTTTCTTTTACATTTAAAGTTTTTTATATTGCTGTAAAAAATACGTTAAATTGTTAATACTGATTTTATATCACAAACTAAGATGTATCTCTCTACGTATGAAAATGTTTTTCGTAATGCTGTAATAATTTATATATGTAATGCTTAGGGTTTAGTTAATAAAAGCAACTAATAGAACTATATAATTATGTAAGAAGAGTTTTATATTATATGTAATGGGTATGAGCTTTTGTTTATTTTTAACAATGGTGTTTGGTCTGCCGTTATGCTGCTCTCTTTTTCTCGCTTAGTGACGCGTAATAATTATTTTCTTTTTTTTTTAATTTTAAAATGTTATTAAAAAAATTAAAAGCAGGAAATGCAAAAATATCTTTTAAGAACAATATTTTTCTGTGAGCTCGAAAGAACGAAGAGATTAAAAAAAAAGACAGATTTTAAGTAAGTAGCTCTTAAATAAGTTATAAACTATCAATTCGAAGAAAGATAACGACAGGGCAATTTTAACTAACAGTAACTCAGAATCTTTATAATTTCTTAATAGACTGTGAAATAGATTATTGGTTACTCATTAGACATTCGAAAGAGCTTGATTCAGTAACATCTACTGACAATGAAAGAACTCCTTTCAGTAAATTTCCCACAATTGTCTTATCTCTAAAAGAAAACCAATTTCAATCTGGAAAGTTCTTGATAAGAAAGCATATTAATTGAATTTTAAGACAGAATAGAAACTGTTCTTTTTTATCTTTTAAATAGGTTATCAGGGAAATTTCTAATTTATCTTATGTCTTATCACAGAAACTTTATTTTGTTTCCAATAGGAAAATCATAAAAATATTTTTAAAGATCAGCTTATTATTCTTAAAAACTTTACTTGGAGCTTAGTTTAAATTTATTTTAAGAAACTATTTGCAAATACATTGTGCCTGATTGCACTGATTATATCTCATAGAAAGTATAACTTTGTCTAGAGTCTTATTAAAACTAACAGCTTCTTTTGAAGTTTTAAATGCAAAATCAATTCTTGTGAACTGTGCATAGATATAGAATAAACTGTTATAAATCAAAAGAAATAAGGTTATTTCAAAAAGGATAATTTTTTTTCATGCCACATAAATTTATATATCAAGCTAAATTTAGTACAAATTATTTTTTACCTTTAAATTACTCCTTTAGAAAAAAAACTATGAAAGAACAAAAAAGCACAAATGAAATATTATAAAATAATGACAAAAAGCGTTCAAAAACAATCTCAATCTCTCCCTATATATATAAAAAGAAGTATTTCATGATGCTGTAATAAATTTATTTATACATAAAATTTAGTTAGCAGAAATGGGTTGTAAAAAGTTGAATTTAACAGAAGAGACGCGCAAAAAACTGTTTGCCAAGGGGGTCTCCACTACCTTGCAATGTTTTCTCGAAAAATCCGCTTACGTCATAGATCGTGATATTATAGATTTCTCCAGTAATTTCCAGAACCATCCATATGATCGCTAAATCACCAAAAAAGGTCACCAAAATGATCGCTAAATGAAATGGTCAGTGCAATTTAGAGGAAAAGGCAATTAGGAACATTGTTTTTGAAGAGGCACTAAATTGAAGTACAAATTAATCTACAGAGATAGACTTGACATTTATTTTTTTCTTGCTTACAATATATTGAAAAAATAGAACTACATAATACATGTAAATCACAGTTTTACAAATTGAGCAATGAGTATGAACAGTTGTGTAATTTGTGTAATGGGGTTTGTTTGCCGTCAGGCGGACTTTAGATCCCCCCCCCAAGTTTTCTTAAAATAAAAGTTAAAAAAATATTAATAACAGTAGCACTTCTGGAGATCTGACCCGTGGGCGTGGTGTGGTAGTTTAGAGAGGGACTCTAGCTCAGGTGTCTTCCTCGTCACTTAGCCGACGCTCAAAGTTGTGAGGTCAGTCAACAACAGCCTTCGTGTTGCTTAAAAGTGGGACTTTAATTTCACACTCGCTCTGGAAATCTAGAAATAAAAATTCGCTATCAAAATCAAAGTATCAGCAAAAAATAAAATAAACATTTTGGAATACTGTAAAATGTAAATTTTCTTGTATTTGATTAATTTTACACTAAAAGATAAAAAATTAACATTATCTGGTTTTTCTCCATAAAAAGTTAGTATTTTATTGAAACAAATAAAGATTATTGGCACATCTCCAAGGATTAGTTTTGATTTAGCATTGTAACACATACCTCATGCTTTATTATGTTCCAGTTTTTTTAAGGTGAAATTTTTGCTGTTTTTTTAAAAATATGTGTCAGTATTAATTATTTAAATTTGAAAATATTATGCTTTGTATTATACTATTACTGTAAACATCATAACTTGCACTCTATATTGTTAACACCCCTAACAGTTATTACAGATAATAATAAATGGTGATGCCAAATTAAATTCAGTTAATTTATAGCAAAATTATTTTGCACGTAATAAGATAATATTCAGAAAAAAATGAGATGTACTTAAAGGTTAAATTCTATATTTTTTATATTGTGAAAATTACTCCTAATTGGAATTTATTTATTTAAATTAACGCAGATGTATCTTCCCAAAGAGATTCCGTGCATATAAAAATATATCTTAATTATTATATACTTTAAAAAATAATAATAATAAAAAAGTTGGCGTAAGGAATTATTTTGAAAGCACATTTATTTTTATGGCAGGTGAGATCGTTGCAGCATTTTAATGGTTTTAACTAAACGTCATAAATAAAAATTTTAGAGTTACGAATGGTTAGTGAAGAAAAAATAAATGCGGTGGGGGGGGGTTAAATTCCTAGATATCTGAATAAGCTTTCATCTTGCTCAATGTATATATTGAAAATTTATGACACAAATGCTGCATTATTAAGCTATAAATATACAGTAAATAGTTTTAAAACGTATTTATATATCTTTTTCTTTTATGTTTTTGGATTTAAAAAATATATACCCATGTGTATACAAATTAGTTGGACAAAAATAACGATTTAGTGCATGTAATACACAGGAGAAAAAATTCATGCATGGGAGGGGGAAACGAAAGAGATTCGAGGTGTGTATCCATGAGATGCGTAGGGTCAGAAATGAGAGAAACACATAAATAGAAACAACAATGTCTAGTGAGTGAAATACATACAAAGTTTGTTAAAAGAAATCACCCATGGTGTTTAGGCAAATGTTTCATTGCTTAGGAAGGCTACAAATTCCATCTGCAAGGAACAATGCCATTTGATCATAGAACCAGTACAGAACTACAGCCTTTACACCATCATTGGGGTGAAATCGTTGACCCATTAGGCTTTCAACATCACCTTTCCGGTTGACTGTTGAGCTATAAATTTTTAGAGCCTATGTGAGTCAGGATGTTTCTATTGCATGCTGACGGATTTCTAGCTGGAAGTGGTGACACCAAGTTTTATCCACTGCCACTTTGTACTGCATAAAATCATCACCGTCTTTCCTGCAGCGCAACAAATGATGTAAACTCAGACGCATTCCAGCTCACACCCTTCCAGGGTTAAAAACTTTATTACAGCTTGCTGATCCGTTTTGGACGCAGTTGCATCCATACCAGCCATTTTTAAATGAATACCACGTCCTTAAGAATGCAGTTATCACAAATCTGCTTGAGCACACGTGTACGTGGTACATACACCTACACTATCGCCATTGTTTCACTAAAATGCATTGAAAATTGTTCGCATGCAAAGCTTTGAATCCCTTTCATCTGAACACGCCTAATTCATGTTGTTGAAAGAAAGAGAAGTAGTCCAAGTTTATCATTATCACAAATGTTAGACGTGGATTCCTTTCCTTACTCTGTAAATGCCTCATAGGTAAAACTACTCTTTCCACAAATTTGTCACCATATTTCCACCCATCAAACTAATTGCAGTGCTGATTCTTTATTTTAGTTCAGAAATGGACGCAGGAGATGTCAGATGTACATTTGATCCTTTACAAAACCCCTTACACTGAAATCTAGAGATGGAAAATATAATGATATCGCTGGACATTGAATAAAGTCTTCCAATCGAACATCCTACCTCAGCATTAAGGTAAGATGTAACGTCACTGTAGTAGTGACAAGACGCGCCATCCTTCTGAAAAATGTAGCCCCCTGACAGTTTTTCTTCGACGATTGGAATAAGAAAACTTTGTAGCATGTCCAGGTAAATGCCATGAAACAATAGTATCTCTTTTTGGAGCATTTATCTTGTATATTTGAAAAATAATTTCATTATACTTACACAGCAGAACAATTATCTTGAAACTAAGAAGAGCATTTCACTTTTTCAGACCTATTGTACATCTGCATTATCATGATGTCGAACAAAGAATGATTACAGCTCGATAAAAGGTAGCTTCATTTACGACACCTAACACCACCTATGCATAAACTATGGACATATTACTACTACTCTAACTTGAAACGAGTTAATTTTGCGTTATACTTAAATCTAATTTTATAGTTTCTAATTTACGAAATTGTCCAACTAATTTGTAGACACCATGTATATATAATACTAGCTGGTATACCCGTTCTTCGCACGGGTGAATTCAAAAATTAAACAATACAGATTAAAGGATAAAAAAGTTTTTAATGAGCTAATTTTACGTGATTGCAAATTAAACAAAAAAAGCTTTTTGTATATCTTAAGGCGATATGGTATCCCAAAAATCATTAAGCTGTCGAAAAAAATTTTATTGGCTTATTTGTGACGCCTCAAATCTTTAGAAACATGCCTGCAAAATTTCAAAACTTTACCTGCATTTTTTATCAAGTAATGGAGCAATGTTCGATGCTGGATAGCAACTACCACTTTCACATTTCAGATTATCTGCTAGAAAAGAGCCTGATAAAAAAATTAATTAATTATTTTTCTTCCGCGCGTAAATGAGACTGACATTATATATGCAGTAACAAATCATTTCAAGAAAAAATTGTGCAATTCATACAAAAATTCTAGTTTGTGAATTGTTTATTGGAAGAACAAATGGATTTGGCCAAGATTTAAAAGTTGTGCGTGCTTTTTATAATATTATTATGAATGAAATTGCAACTTCAAAACGGATTCTCCCAAAGCACAAATATTAAATTTCATTTTGATAACTCAGATAATTAAATATCTAATTCGCAAGAATAGAAAAACTCTCCCATTTTTATATATTTGTTTTTGGTGATATATATATATATCCCATGTGTGTGAAATTCAACACTTTTATTATTAAAATATTTTAAGATACTTATTTAAACAAATGCACATATATAGTTCTTACATTTTGAAATATTTTACTTATAAACTGCTATTTGATTTTGCTTTCATTCGTGTACAATATTTAACATGCAAAAGCTTTTAATATCATGGAAATAAAAAATAAAGGCATAAACACCTTTTGTACATGTTGTGCATTAGCTCTGAGCATGGAATTAGCTCTGAAGTGTGTGTATTTATTTATTTTTATAATTATTAAGATAAAGTTTTATGAAATATTTATCTTTCATTCGTTTTTCTATATATTCATTATGGCAGTATACTGTGCAATTGTTCTACATTTGTGCAATTTTTTATGGTAAGCAGTTTTAAATAATCTAATTAACATTTCATAAAAGTTTCAGACTATTCGATGAATATTATATAATGCTATTCATGGAATGAAAACTTCAAACTCATATTTCTCCATGTTGAATTTTTGTACATATACCGTTATTGAAAACCCTAAGGCTTTTTAGATAATTGAAGTATGGGTTTGAAATTTTTATACAAGGTCTAAAATGTATGTTTTGTAAAACTGTGCATGGAATTAGTTCTAACATGTTTTGTATTTTTTCTAAAAATTTTCAAAATCAAAATTAATGTTTTTTTTAGAATTTTTGGAAGTTTAACTATAAAAAAATTAATAAACAATTAAAGAGTGACAGCAGAAAAGAAACCCATGCACATTTTTATGTTGTATATTATAAGGTACTTGGAAAAATAATTTTGAAAGAAAAGAGACATATTTAAAAAAGCCTTAGAGATTTAGAAAATGCTTTAAAAAGTTCAAAAATTTAAATTTTACAAACATTTCGACAAATTAAAAAAATTTTGTATGGAGTTATTTTTAAATATTAACCTTTATAAAATACAATTAAAATGAAATATCAAATATTAAAAATAAAAAAGATTGTGAAGATGGTACCATATTGCCTTAACTGAACAATAAAAAATCATATTTGTTAAATTTAAATTCGGTAGGTGTAATAGCTGATAAAAAGGATTTTTTATTTTCCCTAACTTCCTTGTGGGTCTATTTTTGAAAGCACCTTTATAAGCTGATCTCTGCTCAGCAAAAGTAACATATTGTTACTAATTTTTGTGTAATGAATGCTTAAAATAGTGTAAATAATTTATATTTGGATGTGTAATATGTTAATAATGCTTTCTGTTGTATTTATTTTAGGTTTAAATTATAGTATTCGCAAGCAACGCCATTCCTTACATTATAAAGGCGATTCAATAGAAACATAGCGAAATTTTGGAGATAGAACCAAGTTGGCATCATTTTTGGCGACCACGTTGGCAACTTGGTGATAGATTGAACGGTGCAGATGGTGCTTTGTTGTAGCGCTACTTGGTGGAAAGCTGCAACAAAGAGGATAGCACAAAAATCTTCTCCACCAAAAGATACATATGCATGCCAATTTTCATGGTGATCGGTTAATCGGTGTTCATAGATTCACTAGATACATATAAAACAGGCACATATCTAACAACAGTTATGAAATGATTTTTTTAATCTTTAGTTCAATGAATATGTTTTCATAAATAAGTTATTAACTATTTCTTATGTGAAAACATTTTAACCTCAAGTTCATAAATAGAAAATGGCTATTTTAAATAAGATAATACTTAATTCATATATCTTATCATAACATATATAGCAGGATTAAAATTTTATCCGTAAACCAGGTATTAAAAGGTTTTATAATACTTACCTTTCTTTTGGAATATAATTGTGGTTTAGCGATACTTAAGAAATCAAACAAATTTTCTTAAAAATCTTAACCAAACAACTTGTTGTTCTGTGTTGTGGATTCAAATAATCACTTTTTATATCAGGACAGTGTTTTCGTGTATTTTTAAGTTTATACAAAATTTTATCTCAGTTTGAATTCATTGATTTTTCTTATCCCTTGCAAATACATATTTCATTACATATTTTGGGAGGAAAAAAACTGAATTTCCAAATATGTTTATGTTTATCTATGTACATAAAAATGTTCGGCCTAATTTTATGCTTTTATGCTTTCTAAAATAGAGAACCTTGCAATGTCCACCCGTTCTAAGAAAATCGCAAATCATATCAAAATTCTTTCAATATTTATAAAGGTCCATCGTAAATGCTATCCCTTGATAAAGCCTTTGTCTATTAGCATATAAATAACATCATAAATCGCGTTTTGTTTTCTCCATTTTCTTATTAACATATATACAATGAACTTGTGTCATCTTGTGATAAAATGTTAAAGGCTATTCAGAGTACCCATTCCACAGTTTGTAAACAGAAACTCTTGTCATTATTAAAAGAAAGACAGGGGTATAACTGTACTTAATTTTATTTCAACACACTTTTAAAGACCTGTATTTTTTCATTTTTATCTCTAGTTTCAAAACATTATTCACTTCATGTTTTCTGTACTTCATCATGAAAATCCAAATAATGCTAACAGTTCGATTAAAAAAACAAAATCCAGAATATATATTTGTGTCTATCACGCTAATATTGTCTTTAGCCTTCTCGCTGCGAATCCCGCGATTTCAACGGGCAAGGAAAATGTAGCAAAATTTGGGCAGCCCACGATTTCCACAGGTATGCATTTTTCCTACTATTTATCTGTGCAACCCGTGCTATATATATATATATATATATATATATATATATATATATAATTCTATATTTTACAATAAAAAATATTGAACAAAAAACGTTTGTATGTAACTTTAAAATGTAGATTTAATATGTTTGAAATACGTTATAAAAAAATCCGCAATTTTTTAACCTACTTTGATAAAAATAACTACGCAGAGAGAGGATTAATCATTTTTAAGTACAATACTAAATTTTAATTTTTTCTTGTCTTTTCTACAAACGCTTATAAGCATAGTATAATGTTGAATCTCTCTCCCCGATATGAGTTCAACAACTTACCAGTACACTAAAAAGCACTAGAAATGTAAAGCAGTGAACAATTAAGTAGTAACCGATGAAAATTAGCAAGATAAAAGAGGTTTGTTTCAATACATTAAAATAATACAGTGAGCAACAAAGCAAATGATTACTGGATCGTAGGTCTGCAGTGGGAAAAGTTAGATGCACAATTAATGACAAATAGGGACATATCAATGTGACACAGTGAAACACTATCAATGAGTGAAGTAAATAGGGACTAACGGATAAATAACTTTTTACTATTAACCGTTCTCTAAAGTTTGCCCCAGACTTTGCAATGTTCAGAATAATGGCCAATCACAAGTCAGATTTGCTCATTGTGTTCAAGATCAGAAAACATCGGTAACCAGCAGGACGCCTCCTGATTCTTTTCGATGATACGTGCCACGTGCTGTTGAATATTATTCTGCTTATAAGTACGAGTTGCATCTTATAACAATCACAACATATTAGTTAAATATTGATTCACTAATATGAACAAAAAGTCAATTACTTCCACGGGCTATATGTCTCTAAACCATGACGCCATGTGGATGCATTGTGTAGTTTTCTACAATTGCAGCAGAAATGAATTATTTTCTACTTGAACAAGAAATTTTTGCGAGTTTTGAACTTCTGAAACATTGGCTCTATTTTTTAGAGAATATTACTTTTTGTCGGTAATCTTCATAGGGTAAACCTAGTCAAGCACTATTACAAAATTAAACAACATTACGAACGGAAAAATCAGTGTAGTTGGGTCAATGATAGCCTTACTAACATGTGCCCTGAGTTTACAAGTCATCTATAGTCGTGTATTCCTTCCCATTGGTGTTTTAACATGTCTACGGGAGTGGTGTTTTAAACTTTCAATTTAATTGCTGGTTCACGTTTGATGACTTCCCTCTGGTCACACTGGTGTCTTTTGAACTTCCTCTTCTTAAGCCCTCATTCCCCTAGTCTATATATCGTAGATGTATGCATGTGACTGTCCTCAATAATACGATGAACAGATCAACTTGCGCTTCTAAATCGGACTAACTATCCCCTCACGAACTTGCGTTATATATAGAGTCTACCTTCTATGGTGAAGGCTTAGATTCGCTATTATGATTCGTTTTCTCAGAAATTATTAACTTCTCCAGTAACTTGGTTCTATTTCTAATAGAGCGGAGTGACTGTTGTAAAATCCCCATCCCAGTTCCTTAACTGTTATCGTACTCACATAGCGAGTTGAAGGCAGCGTTACCCAGGTGACAGGAGTATTTCGATAAAATGCGATGACTTTGGGATTTACATTTTTTCCTGGCCATTACCTTGTGATATTACGTTTTCACTATCTCATAGTGAATATAAATATTTCAGTAGATAATATTGTAGAATAATATTATCCAAATAATATGCTTATCATTAATTTTGAGAAGGTTATAAGATTTAAACGATCTATTAACTATTTTTAACGAATATTTGAATACTAAATTATAAAAAAGTGTCATTCGATTTAGAATTATTCTACAGCGACAAAAAAAACTTCGAGATTTATTTAAAATTTATTGTGTGTTGGTTCATTTATTATCTCGTCCTGAAATAGGTCTTACTCTTCTTGATTTGATACTTTATTCTTTAATATCATTTATCATTCTGATTTTAGGAGGAGTGGTCATTTTAAATAGTTATGTTGAAAATTATTAATTCACTTTTATGAATTAGAAAAATATAAAATGAAAGTGTTTAATATATATATATATATATATATATACATATTAATCTATATTTACAATAAAAAATATTGAACAAAAAACGTTTGTATGTAACTTTTAAAATGTAGATTTAATATGTTTGAAATACGTTATAAAAAAATCCGCAATTTTTAACCTACTTTGATAAAAATAACTACGCAGGGAGAGGATTAATCATTTTTAAGTACAATACTAAATTTTAATTTTTCTTGTCTTTTCTACAAACGCTTATAAGCATAGTATAATGTTGAATCTCTCTCTCTCTCTCTCTCTCCCCGATATGAGTTCAACAGCTTACCAGTACACGGAAAAGCACAAGAAATGTAAAGCAGTGAACAATTAAGTAGTAACCGATGAAAATAAGCAGATAAAAGAGGTTTGTTTCAATACATCACAATAATACAGTGAGCAACAAAGCAAATGATTACTGGATCGTAGGTCTGCAATGGGAAAGTTAGATGCACAATTAATGACAAATAGGGACATATCAATGTGACACAGTGAAACACTATCAATGAGTGAAGTAAATAGGGACTAACGGATAAATAACTTTTACTATTAACCGTTCTCTAAAGTTTGCCCCAGACTTTGCAATGTTCAGAATAATGGCCAATCAGATTTGCTCATTGTGTTCAAGACCAGAAAACATCGGTAACCAGCAGGACGCCTCCTGATTCTTTTCGATGATACGTGCCACGTGCTGTTGAATATTATTCTGCTTATAAGTACGAGTTGCATCCTATAAACAATCACAACATATTAGTTAAATATTGATAAACACACATCAATATGTCACTAATATGAACAAAAGTCAATTACTTCCACGGGCTATATGTCTCTAAACCATGACGCCATGGGGTTGCATAGTGTAGTTTTCTACAATTGCCGCAGAAATTAATTATTTTCTACTTGAACAATAAATTTTTGCGAGTTTTGAACTTCTGAAACATTGGCTCTATTTTTCAGAGAATATTACTTTGTCGTAATCTTCCTAGTCAAGCACTATTACAAAATTAAAGAACATTACGAACGGAAAAATCAGTGTAGTTGGGTCAATGATAGCCTTACTAACATGTGCCCTGAGTTTACAAGTCATCTATAGTCGTGTATTCCTTCCCATTGGTGTTTTAACATGTCTACGGGAGTGGTGTTTTAAACTTTCAATTTAATTGCTGGTTCACGTTTGATGACTTCCCTCTGGTCACACTGGCGTCTTTGAACTTCCTCTTCTTAAGCCCTCATTCCCCTAGTCTATATATCGTAGATGTATGCATGTGACTGTCCTCAATAATACGATGAACAGATCAACTTGCGCTTCTAAATCGGACTAACTATCCCCTCACGAACTTGCGTTATATATAGAGTCTACCTTCTATGGTGAAAGCTTAGATTCGCTATTATGATTCGTTTTCTCAGAAATTATATTAACTTCTCCAGTAACTTGGTTCTATTTCTAATAGAGCGGAGTGACTGTTGTAAAATCCCCATCCCAGTTCTTATCGTACTCACATAGCGAGTTGAAGGCAGCGTTACCCAGGTGACAGGAGTATTTCGATAAAATGCGATGACTTTGGGATTTACATTTTTTCCTGGCCATTACCTTGTGATATTACGTTTTCACTATCTCATAGTGAATATAAATATTTCAGTAGATAATATTGTAGAATAATAATATCCAAAAAATATGCTTATCATTAATTTTGTGAAGGGTTAAGATTTAAACGATCTATTAACTATTTTTAACGAATATTTGAATACTAAATTATAAAAAAGTGTCATTCGATTTAGAATTATTCTACAGCGACAAACAAAACTTCGAGATTTATTTAAAATTTATTGTGTGTTGGTTCATTTATTATCTCGTCCTGAAATAGGTCTTACTCTTCTTGATTTGATACTTTATTCTTTAATATCATTTATCATTCTGATTTTAGGAGGAGTGGTCATTTTAAATAGTTATGTTGAAAATTATTAAGTTATTCACTTTTATGAATTAGAAAAATACAAAATGAAAGTGTTTAATATATATATACAAGGGTGATCAAATGAAAAGGTACGAAACGACACGGTGAGTACAAATATAGACTTTATTCAAAATATACACCATAGGCCTGAGCGCAACGATCCCACTGATGAACAAGCCGCAGGATTCCTTGTTCCAGAATTCTGTGGCTGTGACGAGACCCAGTCCTTCACAGTGTCCTTGAGTACGTCGTCCGAGTTGAAGCGCTTTTTTCCTTTCAGGTGTTTCTTCAGTGGACCAACACATGGAAATCACAAGGTGACATGTCCGGACTGTATGACGGATGGTCCAACGTCTCCCATTGGAACTTGTCCAGTTCTATTTGTGTGACTCGGAGACGTGGTGGACGCGCGTTATCATGGAGCAGAACCACACCCTCCGTGAGCAGCCCCGGTCTTTTGTACTTGATGACCTGCGTAGGCGTTGGAGTGTCTCACAGTACACATCGGAGTTAATGCTTTTTCTGTGCTCGAGTAATTCTGTGCTCGCATCATTTGACGCCGCTTTTATAAGAGCTTTGCTCTCTCATGCGCATGCGGCACCGCGCATGATCGATCCCAGTCAGAGTCTCCAATGGCATCCGAGATGTCTCGCTACATTCTCCCTTGGCGAATATGCGAATATTTAACTGTTTCATTTTTATGTCGTTTCGTACCTTTTCATTTTGATCACCCCTTGTATATATATATATATATTTGTATATATTATATATATATAATCAAAGTTTCTCTACAAGAGAGAGAGGAATTAACATGATTAATACTTAAATGAATTGCAATTGCAAGATAACCAGACAACAGAATTTAAAAGGAGATATGAAAAATTGAAATAACTGAGTAAAATATAAAAATATAAAAGAATGGACGCTACAGTATTATCAACATTGCTGACTTAGGACAGCTTGTATACAAAAAAATTCCTCTTAAAAAATTTTCTCTGTATAAAAGTGGGGTTGAACATGTTTTATATATATATATATATTCCTCCAACACACACACATGAAACTTTACATAAATCACTTTATCATTATTTTTTCAAATATAAAGTATGCACAAATAAACACCAAAGTTTAACCGAATATTTTCATTTTTACGTGTCTTAATAACCTTTTACTACTGAGAAAATTCAGTCTTTCTTAATTAAGCACATCCATGTACTGCTTAACCTGCACAAAAATACTAGTCAAATTTAAGCAAAGTAATTATTTTTCAGAAAATTTCTAATTAAGTTTATGACATTTCAATTTATTTACTCTGCGATTATAGTTTTCGAAGCATAAGTTTTTTTTGCGAAATAATTAATTGCAAATCTCAAATGTACAATTTCTATCATCATAACATAAAAGTACTTATTTTCTTTTAAAAATTAAGATAATGCATTTTCCAAATTACAATCTTAAAACTAATGCATGAATTCTTTTCTTTTATTGAATTCTTACGTAAACTCACCATCTTATATATCTATCTGTGCATAATAATAAATATATTGCTATTTTTCTGAATTTTCGTTTTAATTAGGGAATTATTATCTTTTTTATGACAGATATATTATAATCAAAACTTTCTAAATTTAAAAAAAAATAGAAAAATGATTTTTTAACAAAAAGTTGATAAAAAAAGTAAGAATTATTCAATTCATTTCTCTCATGAAATATGAGAAATTTTGCAGATTTTGCGCTGGTAAACTTTCTTAAACTCTTGTTTTTTTCTAGTTAAAATACATGTTTTAAATACGTAATTTTTTCTTATGTTGGAAATACATGTGGAATTTTGAGAAATTTACTTCTAAAACTTTAAAAAAAAATTTGTTTTCTAAATTTGTGGTCTTAGTAACTGATGAAATAATAATTAGTTGAAATCGAATTTATTAATAATTAACTATTATATGTTATACATAATAGTATAAATAAATAAATATAATGAAGCAGAGTGTACACACATATTACAATATATTAAGCTCAAATTTATAGAAAAATACCCAAATAAGGTATAACACTAAACCTCAAATGTATTGCTTTTGCAGAACAATCAATCATTTTGATCTATTTCCGAACTGAGTCAACACAAATATAGATGAAAGAGTAACACTGATAGCTTTACTCATACGATAACACGAGTGTGAAAGAAATACTCATAAATCCGTAATTGGACGAAAAAGCTCTATTCTCCATTCTTGGATCGCGTGTGTGAAGCTAATCAAACACCGCTGCATATAAAGTAATCTCAAGATCATTTCAGTGGGGACCATAAATCATACTTCTCTGCTTTGTATCATGTGAAAAATGACTTATAATTTTTAGTATAGAATGAATGCTCAAGTCATAGTAAGTTAAGGTATCCGACTACCCTAAAACTGTGAATTTTGCCAAAAAATGACAAATTTTTTATGATTTTATTTTATGGGCCATCTTATTAGCTTTATAAAAATACCAAGTTTATCATTTTCCGTTTACTAGAACAAAATCTACAAGTGTTTTAGTAAAAGCAGATGCAAGATGTCATACATTAAAACGCGTTTTACTCGAAATGTGATTTTTTGAAAATAATCAAACGGGGTCAGCGATGGCAAAAAAGTTTTGAACATAATTAACTGTGTGAAGTTTTTCTGTAAGTTCTGTATAATAGTAGAAGTGTTTTAACCTTCAGATTTATCAATTACTGTTTTATTACAAAATTTACAGTCCCTTATGTGAATATAATATATTTATTTTAAGCACTTTCACATATAATGACTAAGATAAAGTGCTCTAGTTTTTGTAAAAACAAAAATTATCTTATCCTGAAGGTCATTTAAAAAAATAGCAAAACATCGCATCAAAATTTAAAATTTGTTTATTAACTTTTTGTACAAAAGGATGTACATGTAATTTTTTGCAAATTTTTACCAATTTTTTTTCCAATTTCAGTAATAATAATTTCTTTTTCTCTTCTCAATTTTAGCACATTTTTCTTAAAATGCATTAAACAAATCTAAAAATAGCAAAAAAAAATCCCCATATCTCCTTATTTAAAAAAAAAAGTTGTCGGAACCAGTCGGATACCTTAAGTTGGAAATATTAACAGTTTTCAAAGCCCAATACATGGAGAAAGTGAGCCTCTTTCACAATCAGTATAACATAAATTTCTTTTTTTTTTCATGTTTATTTTAATATTATTTTATTTTAATTTTGGATAAGATGCTAAAATGGATAAAACAGATTTTTATTGTTATACTGAAAATAAGATTAACTCAAATATTTCATAAAATGCAGCCCCTCCCTAGAAATCATTTTACGCAAAAAATACTGGGTGATTTCTTTTAAAACCGACACTTTTCTGAGCCATTTGTAGCTCAAAATAACAAGAAAAGACATCAAAATTGGTATGGAGACGAACAATGACACGAAAGTAAAATTTCGTAAAAATAGCTTGCTCCAACCACCACCGAAAGGTGGTATTTATGGCGAGGTAGAATCAAAAGTGTTGCAAAAAATAATAATAACTTATACAAAATGTGGCCGCGGTGGCCTACTGGTCATGGTAATGGACTCGTGGTCGATGTGTCATGAGTTCGAGCCTAGTACAGCAGCGATGCCCGTTAACTCTCTCGAAGCTCAAACATCCTCCCGTTGGTGTGGTGTGGAAGTTAGAAGAGAGGCGTCCAGCTCAGATGTCCTCCTTGTCACTTGACCATAGTTCAGAATTAAGAGGTAAGTCGCAAAAAGTCCTCGAAATGTTAAAGGACCATTGGTACATATTTGCATAGAATTACTTAGCCAGGAACATATAAGGGTGTGATAGATTCATTGGGACAAACTTTAAAGGGAGGTAGGGGACAACACACAAGGATTCAGATTTTCTTTGCAACCCATAGTTGAAAACGACTTCGTTCGGCACTGGGTGTTGTTGTTCACAAGAGCATTAAAGAAAACAGACCTGCATTACCACAGTCATTTAAGCTGTCATCGCCCGCAAAGGAGTATATACAACGTTTTACAAACACCGAGCTTGCAGATATGCATCTGATTTATGGAATAACAGAAGGAAATACATAATTAGTAGAAAGATTTTACCACCAGGTTAACCTCAGAGAGATACACTGGACAATTAGATGTTTGATAATTTGCATTGTAATTTGCATGAATTCTGGGTCACTTCGAGGCAATAGGCAAAGTCCGGGATGGACAAACAGTCCAACGGTTGATGATATCCACAACATTTTGTTCCATGCATGGAACAAAATAGTTTGGATACCGTTCGAAAGAATGCGGGTACCATGTACGAAGTCAATCGTGGCCTGTCCTCACACTGGGCATGTTACCTCGTAATGATCCATATTCACACATATTGTGATACAAATTAGCAAACATCTGGTGTACCTCTCTGTGGGTACTTTTTGAAATACAATCTTTCTGCTGCTCGAGCATTTCCTTCTGCAAATCCTAAACTCAGATGCAAATCTGCCAGCTCGGTGTTTGT
Organism: Trichonephila clavata; assembly: GCA_019973975.1. Classification (NCBI taxonomy): domain Eukaryota; kingdom Metazoa; phylum Arthropoda; class Arachnida; order Araneae; family Nephilidae; genus Trichonephila; species Trichonephila clavata. Next base: position 21,598 of record BMAO01028485.1, read on the forward strand.
ACAATGTTGCATACTCCTCTGCGAGTGATGACAGCTCAAATGACTGCGGTAATGCAGGTCTGTTTTCTTAAATGCTTTTGCGATCAAAACCACCTTGCGATGAACAAAATCGGTACCGACTATGGGCTGTGAAGCAAATCTAAATCCTGTGTTGTCCCCTACTTCCCCTTAAAGTTTGTCCCAATGAATCTGGAACACCCTGGATGTGTCCCTGTCTAATTAACTCTAAATGATTATGCACTGAGATTTCAGTACACCTACAAATGTACTTAATGCGTATCTTATAAAAATAACGGATGGATCTCGATATATTTTTCTTTTTTGTATAACATCTAAATACTTAAATACTATATTAGAAAATAAAAATGTGAATTTAAAAATATTATTTCTATTTATCACAATTTAATTGTTTAATTCACTTATCTGTGGTGTAATCACATAACTGTAAACTTCCGGCTGATGATTGGTTCATTCGTGAGTATGGTATATAAAAATATAACGACCACCGTATGTAATTTACTAATAACCAATAATGATAATTAAAAATGTGTATCTCTGATCTAGACATAAGATAAAAAAAATATTAGTTGGCAATAAGGAGAGTAGAGATTTAGATATGAAAAATGTTCTCTGGGGCCGCAGTCGCCAAAGTGGTAGTCCGGGAACCACTAGTGGTCTGCGAGAAAATTTCACTGGTCCCCAGAATAATGTGGGCGTTAGATTATGCTTTAAGATGCATTGAAACATAATTCAATTCACAACAATATTTGAAAAGTTTTATATATATATATATATATATATATATATATATAACAACACTACTTCGTAAAATAACGCCATTTTATACGGTAAATAAGTCATACTGCTGTAGCTGCATTGTTTAGCTACATGTTTTGTCGTGTCATTTCGCACTCTTCTGTGTTTCAATCTCCAGTATGTCGCATATGTGTATCAGTTGAGGCGTTTAGAAGCGTAGGCTTGCGGACGTAATGGGTTCAATCTAAAATCAAAATAATGTATTAGTTGGGTTTTTAGGTATTTTCTTTTGTATGTTGGTGTTTTAAGACAGTATGATAAACCAATCTTAACCATGTTATGTTTCTTTTATGATATTTATTGAGATAAAGTGGTTGACTTTTCTAATTTCTTCTCCTTTTTACTTTAGATTTAAATAAATTAAATCCATAATAGTGAAAAAGCAAAAAGAATATTCTGTTTTTGGTAATTTAAAAGCATTGAACTATTGCAATAACATTAATAATATTTTACCTAACCCTGAATTGATCACTAAATCAGACTCTCCACAGTCTTCATCAGGCACCATTAGGAAAAACGGGAGGTGGCGAAGCTTCGTATTCCCACTACTTAAAATTTGGATTCATTGAAGAACCGGACAGTGGGCTGGATCCATCGCCTCTGTGTGATATAATCTGAAAGCTTATTTAACGATGCATTAATATAAAAATTTTATGAATTACCTAAATAAAAATGTATGTTTAAACGTAAGAACAATTATGCATCACATTAAAAGCATATCCTCTTTTTTTAGTCTTGTTTCCACACGTCTTTTAGAAATATATATAAAGCACAAAATAAACTTATTTAAAGGATTTGTTTTGGCAAAGGATTTATTTATCACATAAATTTACATCTAGTTTTCATTTAATGTTACATTAAAATATTGTACATATAACTTAAACAGTATACCAATAATTTACCTTTTTTATGTTTCCTCATTTAAAAATACATAAATTATAATTAAACAAAAAAATGTATTTCTTTTCCTAATGAACTTACTAAAAGAAAACAAAGATAACATTTTCAAAAAATTTTACTCTATTTCTCTCTTAAAATACTATAAAATATCAAACTATATCGACTTCTGGAGTAACCCGGATTTTTAAAATTAAGACAAAAGTACACAAGTCCTTATTACGATATACAAAAATAAAACACTAATAACAATTTCACAGCTGATATTTTTTAAAATAAAACGTTTTTAAATTATCACTGAGAGAACGTAATGTTGCACATTTCACAATGACATGCATACGTTGCAATTAATATGTATACGTTCTTGGAATTATCAGTTTCAGAAAACTCGTAATAGCATAAAATATTTTCTTGGTATGAATACGTTAATATTGTTTTAAATTATACTATGTTGAGATTAACTTTTGCTACATATTTCACAAATGTAGGGCTTTTCATTGGTATGAGTACGTAAATGTCGTTTAAAGTAAACGTTTGAGAAAAAACCCTGTTGCATATTTCACAGATGTAAGGCTTTTCCTTGGTATGAATTCGTAAATGTTTCTTCAAAACACCAGTTCGAGAAAGCCTTTAAACATTTTTTTCCGTATTTGTATATTAATTTTTATAATGGTATATGTTATTAATTTTAATTGCTTTTTTGGTGTTAATTAGATAAAATTTTAATAATTAAAAGTATATAATACAATCTTAAATGAATATATACTTGATGCTACTTCATGGATGTAAGTGAATTGCTAAAGCTTAACATGCACATTTTATTAAAGATTAAATTAAATGTTTAGTTAAACTTTTCAACACAATTCTATGTGGTTTTTGTTCGAATTATTCTCACCGTTGGTGTATGTGTATATTGAAAACATCAATTTTTCATTAACATGTTTCAAATATTCGTTACCCGCCAGATAACCTCCATTACCTTTTTATTTTATAATTCTCGAAGCAATCACTATACAGAAAATATTTACGATGGCATATAAAGTACTGTATATACTTTTGATTACTTATTACATGTTTAAAAAAGATTTGATTGTTATTACTTTTTTAAAATTACATTTTTTATTAGTTTCTCTCACTCCCTCTCCTACTTTTTTTCTTTTTTTGCAACTCTAAATTCTTCATGTTTAGTACATAAAGCAAATGAAACCAGAAGGCTTGAGTTATTAAATGAAGGGAATCCTTTACCATGTAAACACCGGATGATTTCTCCTTTATTCAATTATTACTTGTTATTTTCAGGGTTGTTTCTGGATGATCGCGAATTGACCCAGCCTAAGTCAGGAATTTAGTGAGATTAAAGTTGAGTTATGTAGGTCATGAATCAAAGTGTCTTGTGAAAGCGGGATAAAAACGAAAAAGTAGTGTAATTAATTGATACTCAGGACAAAAATCGCCTATTTCAACCTTTGTTCAAAATAATTATTTTATGGTTTGAACTCGTAAAAAAAATAAATAAAAATGCTGTGTGTTTTTCTTATATGAATTTAAATCTATAAAAGCGGAATAAAATAACAAAAGCATAATATACGTAGAATCCTTAACTGTCCAAATCAGTTTAAGTGCATGAAGTTAATGGATTTACATTTTAACTTCGTATTTTAAAGAATAACGAGATTGTAATTGCTAAAACAAAGGGTGATTACAATTAAAGTTCACCTTTTTGAATGTTGCTAAAAACGAACGGTTGCTCAATATAACTTCAAATTTGATCTAATTATACTTTAAGACAGAGCTCATCAAACTTTCAATATTTGCGACCCAATATTCATTATAATTTTCATCGCCTCCTCCTTTCATACATTAAAAATGTAGTGAATTTTATAATACTATACTTTGACATATAAGACCTGCAATATGGCTTTAACCTCTTAAGTACCGCCGGCGAATATAAACGTCTCGCTCAGCCAGTGCGCTAATTGCCACTGACGTATGCATACGCCTTTCCGAAGTACAATCTTTTCTGTGAACTACTATCCATAAAATTATTCCGAAGGCTTTGAAATCCAATAAAATGACCTTGAAAGTGTTTGACTTATTTCAGAGAATTCGCTAATTTATTATAGGCGGTTAAGAGGTTAATTATAAACCGTACAAATTATCAAGATAAGCGTTAATTTTTGCATATAATTTTAAATATGACAAGCTCATGGAATCACTGGTAACTAATAAAATTGCCTTAACTTAGTCTTATTAAAATAATTACAATATATATTGCGAAGCACTGATATTTTTATAAGTGTTTTGTATCAGTGTAAATTTTCACTTCATTTTTAGTATGTCAAAATGTATTTTGTTTGTTTGCTTTCAGTAAATTAATAATTATTTTAAGTAATCTTTTGTTTTCGACTTTTCAAGATGCTCGCGCCTTCCTCGTAGGGTTATATCACCCCCTCCCATAGAAGGTGAGACACCATGGTTTGAAGAACACTGCTTTAAGGGGAAAAAAGGTACTTCATATGAAAAACTCATTGGCGTTTCTATTCCTTTGTATGCAGTTTTTGGCCAAAGGACAAATAAAAACTGGTTTTTCACATGCAATGTGATAAGACCTAGCGATGCTGGGTGGGGTTTTCACTAATAGTAGAATCACTGTTCTATGACATGGAAGTCAATTTTTCCATCAAGAAACCGAAACAATCTTGCGCATTGAACAGTGCGGTTGGTGTAATGTGCAATTCATATCAGAGAGAGAGAGAGAGAGAGCCATCGTAATTCGTATCAAAATAAATACAACTTGTAACTGATTCCACTTTCGTTATGCCGCTTACTGCGCTATGTACAAGGTGTGACACACACAAAAAAAGAGATTAAGTGTGTAGCTTGAAAAAAAAGTGGAGTAAGCAGCTACTGTTTTTGTGATGTCATCCCAAACATCTCCTCTATCCATGTGGCCAGTTTCGTCTTTACAGATCACATCAGTTGGAAGTGCTGCATCATTGAGTGAACACGTGCAACTGTATTCTGCCGGGGAAATGTCGAATCAACATCAAGCCTCTTGTGAAGCTTAAGAAATCAGCCACGAAAATATTTCAAGTATTAAAAGATATTAATAGAGATGAAACTTTGTTTCGTGCACATGTGTTTGAAAGGTATTAGAGGTTTTCAGGGGGAATATATATAGTTAGTGTGGAAGATGAGACTTGCTGCGCCGGGTCGTGATTACAGACCAAAACGTAACCAAATGTGTGTGATATGGGTGGGTTCTCACATCAGTGCTCGAACTGTTAATTAACATTACTACATTGAAGTACTAAAAAGACTTCGAGAAAAATTTAGGAAAGAAAGCAGATTCTGTGGAGTGATGAATATCTGTTGCACCAAGATAATCCATTTGCTCACATGACCCTATCTGTTAAGCAGTTACTGACCATCAAAAACATTTCTGCGATGGTTCATCCTTCTTAGTTACGTAATTTGCCCCCATGTGACCTTTTTTTATTTCGTACAGTCAAATCTTGCTGAAAGTGAACCCATTTTCCCTCAGTTGAAGAGGTTCTGGCGAAAACGGAAAATCTTCTAAAGGGACTTCAAACCTCCGTTTCAGAACTGTCCCAGTAATGGCAACACCAGGGTAAGTGTGTGTGTGAAGAGAACTACTTTGAAGGTGGTAATGTCCACGGAAGTGATTCTGTAAGTACAATGATTTATTTGAAGGATTACGGGTGCACACCTCGTATTGACATATTTTGGAAAAATTTCTGTTTGCTTACCATTACACCCTTCAAGTTCTGACCAGCGGTTCTTTTCTTACAATATTTTCAAAGTAGAACTTTAATTATTATCACCTTGTATTCCACAGCACTTTTTGTGATTGGATTAAAAAATAATTTTTAAAGTGTTTTGTTACAAGCATAACAGTTTTTTCAGCAATACAAAGTAGCTGAATAATTTATACAATTATACGTCATAAGTATTTCATACTCGTATATCGTAGCACTTTATTCTGTAATACTTTTTTACTTCTTAACTAATTTAGCAAACATAATACACTATATATTTCATTTTTCTTTAGTATTTATTAATTAATATCTCCATAAAATAAAATTTATTTTTCTTCAGATTCTAACAATTTATTAAAAGTTAATTTAAAAACCACCATGCACTGGCTTTAATATCAAATTATTTTTTCTGCTTAAAGGTTTATTTTTAGATTGTTTACAAAACCTGATTTCACAGGATAACTATGTAAACTTTGAAAATATTAATTTATTATACACTTTGCAGTTTGGTCGATGAGATTCGTATTATTCTAGAATTCTTTAAAAAATAACTAAATTATATATACACTCTAGCGGTAAAACACTCATTTATACATAAATCCTTTACCGTCCATAAATCGCAATCTAAATTATGAATATCCATACTTCTATTATTGAAAATGAATCTGTATGTAAATGTTCTCCGATTTGATTCATATAATTTCCTTGATACATTTAAATTAAAATTACAACTTCCATAGATTTATAATTTCCCACAATTAAATGAAATGGGAAATATAATCTTTTCAAATGAATTATTTTGAATTGGAACGCTCAAATCTTAAGTTAAGTAATTAAATTAAATTTCAAATTATAAATTTTGGAAAGACATTCATTTGAAGTCATATGGATGTCAGCTAAATTAATTTAATACATCGTATAAATGAGACATTTTCCATCGAGCTAACTTATAATACCAACTAGATTAATATTTAAGCCGCCTCGTAATTTCTTTAACAATTTTGAATTCGTTTAAGTATATGTGCTCAATATTTGGGCTCTGATGTAAATATATTTCTCAGTAAATTCTTGTATCGTGCTTAAAAGGATTTAAGGATTAGAAAAATTTGTAAGATGTATGGAGAAAAGCATGCTTGGAGAGAGAGAATTCAGAGTTTCATTATAGTATTAATGGTCATTAAGGATGACACTATCTTTATACTGAAGTCTCAATTTAAATGGTCAAAAATTACAACGGAATTTATTAAATAGCAAATCACACGTTACAAGTATTTCTAAAAATATTTTATTTTATGAAAGGAGTTCTAAACTGTCAAGTAATAAAAACCAATTTATACAAATAAAATAATTGTTAAAAACTTCCTCAAATATATATTTTTTATTGCGAAACTTTATTTTAAAAATTTTCAACTTAAATCTAAACTAGATGAAAATAAAGATGACATTTCTTTAGGAAAAGTATCAATTTTAGGAAATAAATTACATTGTTATATAATACTATTATTCGTTTCCCGAAAGCTTCTGTGGGTATTTCATGAAATTATACGAATGTATACTGTTTATTTTCGCATAGTGAAATACGTTTAACACTAGATTGCCCAAAGAAGTCATTTTGACAGATTTTAATTTCAATTAAAATTACGTATTTAATTACACCATTTTCAGGATTTTTTACAATGTATTTTTTCTATGTGAAGTACATTTTTTGTTAGTATTTACGAATAACTTGTTATGTAACTAAAAATAATATTAAAAAATATTAAAAATTAATTTTAAATAAATTTATTTTACACAGTGCGTTATTCCTTCACAATGCAGTCAATTTGACTGTGCTTTTGGCAATATAGGTATATAATAAATTTCAGTCTTTCTTGTGTTAATGCGAAAACGCTTAAGATGAAATATCTGATAACACGGAATAACACAACGGTCTCAGCAACCCACTATGTATTATCATGTATTTTTCTCTTAACACGAAACAAAAATCACTTAACACGAAAATATATTTTTTTCTGGGAAGAGACAAAATACGAAAAACACTGAGCCGACATTTAATGAGATGCTTGCGAACGTTTCTGAATTATTAGATTGTTCTACTGTATCATTGGAAAAATGTGTTGCAGTTGATGATAATATATATACATCCAATCGCAGCTTTTCTAAATATATTTGGGATTTGATAAGAAACTCAAAGTATCGTGGGGGCGAATCCGACGACAATCAATGAATAATAATCTCCACTGTTCCACGTCATTCGAAAGAAAGAACATCGTGAAAAGTATGCGCAATTTTATAGACGCACATTCCAATGGGGGAATGAATAACAAAATGGGCGATATCAAACACTTTATTGAAAATTTGATGCAAAGAAAGACAAAAATATCAGATTATTTTCAAAATATCTATAAATGTTTGGTTTTCTTTAAAACTTGAAAATTCTGTATTAAACTTAATTAAAATCTTGTTAATGTTTTTGTTTCATTGATTTGTATTAAATACATGCATATATATGTAAGTAAAATGTACTTTAATTAATTTAATTTTATTAAATATGTTTGTTTTTTGCAATATTTTTTAACACGAAAAAATATTTCAATCCCCTTCAGTTTCGCGTTAAACGATTTTAACTGTATATAAATAATTGACTCGATTCAAATTTAATTCTATTCAAGAACATTCTTATAATTCTCACCTCTTGATTTAAAATCATACGACTTCTGAAAAACTCATACACTGTTGGCCACCGTAAATGCAACACCCTGGAAGGAGAGCACACAAGTAACATGAAATTTTACAACATGCATTAGAGAGGTGAGATATGCAAATGATTAGAATTTCAGCGCAAACACATCACGAACGCCGGTGGCACCACCTCAAAGCATATTTAAGGCTTGGAGATTTGGCAATACGTAACTG
>BMAO01028486.1:0-15137 GCA_019973975.1 Trichonephila clavata
CGGAGTGACCGGCACGTGCGTTTTCAAAGTGCTGGCTGAGCAGGAAGTTGTGCTCAATCACACCATCGTAGGGGGTGAAGCCCTTTTGGGCGTTGGAAAATACTTCGTGGTCCTCACACCATTCTGCCAACTTGCGTGTCATACATTTTGTGAAAAGCTTGTACAGCGTGTTGGACAACGCAATGGGTCGCCAGTTGGTCACATTCGTCATGATCTCCTGACTTGTGAATGAGGATTGTAGAAGAGATCTTCCACGACGGTGGGACTTTGCAGAGCCTCAGGCAGACATTGAAAACTGCGCCAGAGGATTTTGCAGCCAGGGTCGACCTCCCTCCATTGTCGGTACATGAATCCCGTCAGGACCGGGGGCGGAGTTTTCCGCAGACTGGAGGCAGGATGCCAACGAACTTAGGCGTGAAGGCATGGACCACGGGTGGTCTGTCGGGTGGATCGAATGCAGCAAGGTTGGGAGCTTCGGTTGGAGGTCCCAAGTAGTTGAGAAGTGGTTCGTAAGCTCAATCGTTGGGATTTTGCACCGGTCGGAGTTTTCCCCTGTAAGGTGACGGACAAACTTCCTTCGGTTCCCAAGCGTAGCATTTCTGGACCGCCTGGGGGTCGAGCAAGTCGAGCTCCCTTCGTCGGGGCTTGATTTCATTGTTCGTGGGTCCTTCGATTGGGCGAATTCTGAAGTGGTCCCTAACGACCGCGACGATGTCATCGATGATGTTAAAGAAATCGCCAATTGCCCCAGGCAGGTCGTCGTGGTGAGGAACGAGTTGAGGGGTTCTACGAACGAACTGAGGACTCGTCCTCTGGTAGGTCGATAAGTGGGAGTGGTTCTACCTCCACAGGGGGCATGATTGTGAGATTGGCACTTGGCATTGGTGCAGCAAGTGGGGCTGCTGCTGGTTCCCCTATAGCATGCTGCTGAATGCGGGCTTTCCGCTGGATCTTCTTGAGCCTGGTGGGGGGTGGTACTTTTACCGGAATTTCTTTCGCTTGATGGCTTCTTTTTTGTGGGCCAACAAATGGTTGTCTAGGCCAACCTTGGTGGGGAACGAGTTCCCACATTCCCTACAATCCCAAGCTGAGGGCGTTTCCTGGGGCACCATCAGTCCGGATGCTATGAGGCAAGGATGTGCCGAGGGCTTTGTTCGAAAGGAAGCATTGCACAGGGAGCAAAAGAAGAGTACTGTGATGTGTTGCTTCTTGTGGGAGATTTTGAGGTGTCCGCTTCAAGGAGTTGTTCGTAGCGTACCACGCTTTTTGTTTTTGCTCGGAATGGGCAACCCCGAATCGGGCACACAAACAGTGGCTTTAATGGGAATCGGTAGGTAATTACAGACCCCGATATAGAAATGTCGGTTCCGGTCGTGGTGGGCAGGGGAGACAGTTGGTCATTTTTTGACTCTGACAGCTTGAACGGACCCTCTCGATGACAGTAATGTCATTGTCCGTTGGGGACGGGTCGGGGTCGACTGCAGGACCGGGAGTGTGTAAAACAGATAGCCGGTGCAGAATCAAAGACGAAACCACTGCTCACGAAGCACGGGTGACCACTCGGTTGTTCGAAAAACCGCTGTTGCAAGTTTTGCAAAGGTAGTAAGTCTTTTTGGACCTCAGTTTGTGGCCGGATAATAAGTGGTTCTGAAGAGAAGCGAGGCAGCACGCCCAGTCGGAGGTCGCGAAAGTGGCACCACAGGTGTCGATTGGACAGGGCACAATTGAGGCGAGCGGAAAGGAGGCTTGTATAAGATCGCCCGATAGGGAGATTGGCAAGCAATTCTCGTCTGTGCTACTGGGAGGTAGTGAGGCTAATTGCCGTGTCTCTGGGTGCTTCGCTTTGGTGTGAGACAAGAGGCCATTACTACACTTGATCTAAGCCTATAGGCCGAGAAGCGATAAACGGCAAGTTCTCCTATGGTTGTACTTGTGGGTAAAAAGATCCTTAGAGTTCAAGTACCCGAAGGATAGCAACGAACGGTTGATTAAATCCAGTACTTTCGATGTAATTTTGATGAAAATTTCGAAATACATTGAAATGCTGCCACCTCGAACGTTCTCGCGCGTCTCGGCAGCAGAGGCATCAAATGAAACTCGTAATAGTGCTGTCTTTTTTTACGAACGCCATGAAGAGGCTAATAGGTACGAGGCCTATGAGTACTGAGGATGGAGTTTACATCGGGACGCTAAGGTATCCGAACACGTTGAAGTTCGCTCAAAAACCATAGTTTTGTTTCATATTTTATCGATTCGAGCTATCTTTTGGCTTTCCAAAACATACTTTGTTTCATTTCTGCCTGACTTAGAGGCCAAGCTACAATCAGTTTTATAATTTTGGAAGAACTCTCGTTAATCTACCGGAAGCAGGCACTTAAAATCTGCCGAATATTAGCTCAAGGAGCAGTTTTTTGAAAGTGCAGTCTTAAAATTCTGTTAAGGAAATAATGCACAAATAATTAATTGTGTTAGAATTTAGTGGCAACACAAAATTCCTTCCAGTGGCTTGACAAAACACGATTGTGTTTACAAAATTTCGAACCGCTTTTCAGTAGCTTTTATCTCTAGAGTTTTGATGGAGTTTGCTAACGTTGTCATTCTTTTTTGCGAAATTTTAATTTCATTGTTTAAATCTTGTATTCTCTTGAGGCATGGCTGATAGAAATAATCGAAATTCGGCTCGTAAAAATAAGTTTAAAGGAGGCTCTAGTCAGTTAGTGATCAACGAAAATGTCAGATCATTTAAAACTGCGAAGAACATCATTAGGAATTAAAAATTTTGAAGTAAAGTTATATCGTTATTATGCTCTCCTCAATGTTTCGAAAATAAGATCCAACTTTTTCAAGAATCTGTGTTTGGTCTAGCCCCTAGCATGATGTACAAACTGTAAATTATTCATTTTTTTATGATAAAGTTGTACCATCTATGAAAGTGAACAAAATGCACAGTATCAACCTTTCCTTTGTTTTGGCTTGAGAATCCTTGGCAATCTAATACCGCTTTCAGATGTCTTGAGAAAAGAAAAAAATTAGAACTTGTTTCTAGTAATGGTGCATTTTAAAATCATGAGTGAGGCTGCAACTGAGATTCACAAGAAAAATAATTTCAATAAAGTTGTTCAAGGCGGTGTGTCAGTCGATGGAACGTGGCAACGTAGAGGACACTCGTCTTTGAATGGATGTGTTAGTGCGTGCCATTTTCATAGATACTGGTAAGGTGTTTATACATTAATGTCATGTCGAAATTGTGCAGATTATGTCCGAAGAAACCTCAAGACAGAATTTTACGAGTTTGTGAAACATGTCGGGTCATCTGGTGTGATGGAACCTGTCGGTGTTTATCGAATATCTGAAAGATCTACCCAGATGAGAAAATTGTAATATGTGCATCTTTATGTGGAAAACGGGGATTCGAAAACCTTTGAGGCTGTTAAAATTATGTCTGGCGAAAACAGCGTTACAAAAATTCGAATGTATTGGTCTTATTCAAAAGCGCGTGGACTCGTCTAGTGAACCCGTATTGATTATCATTTACGAAGTTAGTGTCATAAATAGGTCTATTGAGAATAATGCGTTCAGTCCCCTTGCCAAGAGTGGGTAAGAGAGAAATGGGTCTGTAGCTATCTGGAAAAGTCTCGGTTTTACCTGGCTGTTTACTAGAGCAAAAAATAGCATTCCTAGAATTGCTTGGAAAATGATGAAAGAGAGTAGAATTTTATTGATTGGAAAAGTCAAAATTAGAATGGCCGTGAGATCTCGTCACTTTGATTATTACGACTGGTGTTTGTGAAATTATCGCGGATGGTTTGGGCGAAAAGGTTGACTTTTTGAGTGACTGCTGCACCAGTTGAGAGATGGAATATTTTGACGTTTCTTACGGAATAACTTTTGCTATTTATTGCACAGTGTATTAAGTGTGAATTCCAGGTGTTTTGTGTGAATTTTCAGAGTTCTTATTTAACTTGAGCTCACAGTCTCAGTGAACTTTGAATTTTTTTTGGATTGCAGCGATTGTTTGAATGATGTTCATGTTTTGAGTCGTAATATTAAAGGTATAGGTTTATCCACAGCAATTAATGTTTTAGAACTTTAAAATCAACTGGGTTATGCAGAGAAGGAATAGAGTTATGGGGGTAGTTGAATTCTCCGACAAGAGCCATGTCTAGTCTACTACTGTGATGTGTCATTCTTCTTTTTTTCCATTATAAGAGCTGAACCTCGTCGTTAGTGCGAAAACGGGGCAACTCGTGCTCGAGACCGGATAAATCCTTAATCTCAAGCCATCATCCAAAAATTACGAAACACCTTAGGGGCACCCTGTGGATGCCGTACCAGATGTCAAGCTGATAAGAACAGATACTACACTTGATCTAAGCCTATAGGCCGAGAAGCGATAAACGGCAAGTTCTCCTATGGTTGTACTTGTGGGTAAAAAGATCCTTAGAGTTCAAGTACCCGAAGGATAGCAACGAACGGTTGATTAAATCCAGTACTTTCGATGTAATTTTGATGAAAATTTCGAAATACATTGAAATGCTGCCACCTCGAACGTTCTCGCGCGTCTCGGCAGCAGAGGCATCAAATGAAAACTCGTAATAGTGCTGTCTTTTTTTACGAACGCCATGAAGAGGCTAATAGGTACGAGGCCTATGAGTACTGAGGATGGAGTTTACATCGGGACGCTAAGGTATCCGAACACGTTGAAGTTCGCTCAAAAACCATAGTTTTGTTTCATATTTTATCGATTCGAGCTATCTTTTGGCTTTCCAAAACATACTTTGTTTCATTTCTGCCTGACTTAGAGGCCAAGCTACAATCAGTTTTATAATTTTGGAAGAACTCTCGTTAATCTACCGGAAGCAGGCACTTAAAATCTGCCGAATATTAGCTCAAGGAGCAGTTTTTTGAAAGTGCAGTCTTAAAATTCTGTTAAGGAAATAATGCACAAATAATTAATTGTGTTAGAATTTAGTGGCAACACAAAATTCCTTCCAGTGGCTTGACAAAACACGATTGTGTTTACAAAATTTCGAACCGCTTTTCAGTAGCTTTTATCTCTAGAGTTTTGATGGAGTTTGCTAACGTTGTCATTCTTTTTTGCGAAATTTTAATTTCATTGTTTAAATCTTGTATTCTCTTGAGGCATGGCTGATAGAAATAATCGAAATTCGGCTCGTAAAAATAAGTTTAAAGGAGGCTCTAGTCAGTTAGTGATCAACGAAAATGTCAGATCATTTAAAACTGCGAAGAACATCATTAGGAATTAAAAATTTTGAAGTAAAGTTATATCGTTATTATGCTCTCCTCAATGTTTCGAAAATAAGATCCAACTTTTTCAAGAATCTGTGTTTGGTCTAGCCCCTAGCATGATGTACAAACTGTAAATTATTCATTTTTTTATGATAAAGTTGTACCATCTATGAAAGTGAACAAAATGCACAGTATCAACCTTTCCTTTGTTTTTGGCTTGAGAATCCTTGGCAATCTAATACCGCTTTCAGATGTCTTGAGAAAAGAAAAAAATTAGAACTTGTTTCTAGTAATGGTGCATTTTAAAATCATGAGTGAGGCTGCAACTGAGATTCACAAGAAAAATAATTTCAATAAAGTTGTTCAAGGCGGTGTGTCAGTCGATGGAACGTGGCAACGTAGAGGACACTCGTCTTTGAATGGATGTGTTAGTGCGTGCCATTTTCATAGATACTGGTAAGGTGTTTATACATTAATGTCATGTCGAAATTGTGCAGATTATGTCCGAAGAAACCTCAAGACAGAATTTTACGAGTTTGTGAAACATGTCGGGTCATCTGGTGTGATGGAACCTGTCGGTGTTTATCGAATATCTGAAAGATCTACCCAGATGAGAAAATTGTAATATGTGCATCTTTATGTGGAAAACGGGGATTCGAAAACCTTTGAGGCTGTTAAAATTATGTCTGGCGAAAACAGCGTTACAAAAATTCGAATGTATTGGTCTTATTCAAAAGCGCGTGGACTCGTCTAGTGAACCCGTATTGATTATCATTTACGAAGTTAGTGTCATAAATAGGTCTATTGAGAATAATGCGTTCAGTCCCCTTGCCAAGAGTGGGTAAGAGAGAAATGGGTCTGTAGCTATCTGGAAAAGTCTCGGTTTTACCTGGCTGTTTACTAGAGCAAAAAATAGCATTCCTAGAATTGCTTGGAAAATGATGAAAGAGAGTAGAATTTTATTGATTGGAAAAGTCAAAATTAGAATGGCCGTGAGATCTCGTCACTTTGATTATTACGACTGGTGTTTGTGAAATTATCGCGGATGGTTTGGGCGAAAAGGTTGACTTTTTGAGTGACTGCTGCACCAGTTGAGAGATGGAATATTTTGACGTTTCTTACGGAATAACTTTTGCTATTTATTGCACAGTGTATTAAGTGTGAATTCCAGGTGTTTTGTGTGAATTTTCAGAGTTCTTATTTAACTTGAGCTCACAGTCTCAGTGAACTTTGAATTTTTTTTCGAGTGCAGCGATTGTTTGAATGATGTTCATGTTTTGAGTCGTAATATTAAAGGTATAGGTTTATCCACAGCAATTAATGTTTTAGAACTTTAAAATCAACTGGGTTATGCAGAGAAGGAATAGAGTTATGGGGGTAGTTGAATTCTCCGACAAGAGCCATGTCTAGTCTACTACTGTGATGTGTCATTCTTCTTTTTTTCCATTATAAGAGCTGAACCTCGTCGTTAGTGCGAAAACGGGGCAACTCGTGCTCGAGACCGGATAAATCCTTAATCTCAAGCCATCATCCAAAAATTACGAAACACCTTAGGGGCACCCTGTGGATGCCGTACCAGATGTCAAGCTGATAAGAACAGAGTTCTGTACGTAATACTACTGCTCACGTCCAAATAATCATGTATGAATTATTCGGGGGATGTGAGAATATTACGAATTTACTAATGTCACAACAAGAAAAAGTCCAGACCAACAATGGAATGGGGTCTTTAACTCGTCAAGAGGCGAAAGTAGAGAGAGAACACATACAAAAGATACATAAAGGGAAAACACTTAAGAGAGAGAATATATACAAAATATACAAATTTACACTATTGCCTCATTGTCAAATTGTCGGTGGCCTGTCATATGCTCAATGTATATGTCTCTGCTCCAGCGAGTCGAGTCAGAGACACATAACTTGCGCAGGAGGGAGAGATAGGACTTTGTTGCTACGAGTCGTAGGAAGTCGTCATTATTGACATCCCATGCCCCTAGAGAGCCCACAATAATCGGAATTATAAATACTTCCTTCACACCTTGGTTTTTGAAGTGCGTGATGATGGGCTGGTATTTATTTATCTTTCTGTTGCTGGCTTCCTGGAAGGCCGAGAGACGATTCTCAAACGGGATTGTAATGTCGATTATGTACACTTTCCCGTCAATGGTGGCAACGATGTCAGGGCGAAGGCGCGTGTCCCCCACAGAACGGTTGACGGACATGACTTGGCCGCGGAACGCAACAGCCTTTCGAATGCGCTCTTGGATGGCGTTATGTCTCTTAGTCCATGCTGCGGAATGGATCTTGCAATGATTTACCACATGGGGCAAAGTTTCATTATCTGCACCGCATCTTCGGCACCTCTTAGAGGTGGCGTCGGTCCATTGTTTTGCACCATTGACAGGAAGAAGGTTTAGTCGAGCCGGGTGGACAAATCGCCAGTCTGCGAAGCGGGTGAACTTTCCGGTTGACATGAAATGGCTACTGGCGGGGTGGGCGGCAACACATTCCATTGCCTTCCCCTGGGAGCGCATTGAGAGGAGTTTGTCAATGTGTGACTGCCTGGAGGCCTTATGGAGAGTTTTTAGGAGTTTCTTCCTATAGGTTCCGGTGACAGTCATGCCGTTGATTGAGACGGAGGGTTGGTTCTCAGCAAAAGACCAGGTGACACTTTGTCGCCGTGAGGCGGAACGGGCGAGCGTCCAAGTGTTCTGGATGGCGTTAATGGTTACGTCGAATTTCCCCTCCATTGAGCCAGAGAGAAATGAGGCAAGGTCGTCATTTGAGGGCTCGGCCTTGAGCCGGTGCCTTGTTGTTTTTATAAGCTGGCCCAGAGCTTTTACTAAGATTTCTTCATCTCTGGAGGTCAATAGCTTGAAAGCTGTGTCAATGAGGTAGAAGTCAGAGTCCCTGGTTGCTTCAGGGACTCCGCAACCACCTTGCGCTCTCTCACCGAAGATATAGGCGACGGACGCCCTTGATGGGAGAGACATGATGTCTTTTATTTCCCTCGTAGTGGCCTGCTGCACTTTGAGCCAGTCGCTTTTCGGGAACTGGGCGGTGCGCATTGCGAAGTTGAGAGAGGGAAAGAAGAACGACTTGAGGGCGTCGAGCTTCTGCCAGGGCGAGAGCTTTGATGCCGAGATCTTAGTGGCGTTGGACAAAGCGTCGTTAATTGACGAGCAGTCCTTGGCTAATCGGAAGCCGACGGGTTTTCCAAGATATTTGGTGAATTCTCCGTCCTCAAGTGTCTTAATGTCGCAGTCGCCGATCGTAAAGGGCGATGGTCTCGATCCTACCGGAGTGGACCCTGACAGGTGGAGTGAAGCGCACTTCGCAGGGTTTACTTCAAGATGGATCGTTTGGAGCGACTGCCATGTGCAGTCGAGTAAGTCTTGTAATTGCTCGCGGTTTTTTGCGAGAAGTACCAGGTCATCGGCGAATGCCAGGATTTTCTTCTCCTCCTCAGGTCCTTGAACCCTTTTCAGGGTGTCATTCAGGGCAAGGTTGAACAGAATGCCACTCAGTGGACATCCTTGCTTGACTCCCCTCCGGATCGAGATGGGGGGAGAAGGACCTTCCTCGGTAAGTAAACACGTGGTCGCCTCATGGTAGATGTCAGCTACGAGCGAGACGAAGTCGTGGTCGACGCCCTGGGTCCTCAGTGCGTGGAGGATGACATCGTGGGGGATGGATCCGAATGCGTTGGATATGTCGATCCAGGCCGCCAAGGATTCGGAGTGACCGGCACGTGCGTTTTCAAAGTGCTGGCTGAGCAGGAAGTTGTGCTCAATCACACCATCGTAGGGGGTGAAGCCCTTTTGGGCGTTGGAAAATACTTCGTGGTCCTCACACCATTCTGCCAACTTGCGTGTCATACATTTTGTGAAAAGCTTGTACAGCGTGTTGGACAACGCAATGGGTCGCCAGTTGGTCACATCGTCATGATCTCCTGACTTGTGAATGAGGATTGTAGAAGAGATCTTCCACGACGGTGGGACTTTGCAGAGCCTCAGGCAGACATTGAAAACTGCGCAGAGGATTTTGCAGCCAGGGTCGACCTCCCTCCATTGTCGGTACATGATCCCGTCAGGACCGGGGGCGGAGTTTTCCGCAGACTGGAGGCAGGATGCCACGAACTTAGGCGTGAAGGCATGGACCACGGGTGGTCTGTCGGGTGGATCGAATGCAGCAAGGTTGGGAGCTTCGGTTGGGAGGTCCCAAGTAGTTGAGAAGTGGTTCGTAAGCTCAATCGTTGGGATTTTGCACCGGTCGGAGTTTTCCCCTGTAAGGTGACGGACAAACTTCCTTCGGTTCCAAGCGTAGCATTTCTGGACCGCCTGGGGGTCGAGCAAGTCGAGCTCCCTTCGTCGGGGCTTGATTTCATTGTTCGTGGGTCCTTCGATTGGGCGAATTCTGAAGTGGTCCCTAACGACCGCGACGATGTCATCGATGATGTTAAAGAAATCGCCAATTGCCCCAGGCAGGTCGTCGTGGGTGAGGAACGAGTTGAGGGGTTCTACGAACGAACTGAGGACTCGTCCCTCTGGTAGGTCGATAAGTGGGAGTGGTTCTACCTCCACAGGGGGCATGATTGCGAGATTGGCACTTGGCATTGGTGCAGCAAGTGGGGCTGCTGCTGGTTCCCCTATAGCATGCTGCTGAATGCGGGCTTTCCGCTGGATCTTCTTGAGCCTGGTGGGGGGTGGTACTTTTACCGGAATTTCTTTTCGCTTGATGGCTTCTTTTTTGTGGGCCAACAAATGGTTGTCTAGGCCAACCTTGGTGGGGAACGAGTTCCCACATTCCCTACAATCCCAAGCTGAGGGCGTTTCCTGGGGCACCATCAGTCCGGATGCTATGAGGCAAGGATGTGCCGAGGGCTTTGTTCGAAAGGAAGCATTGCACAGGGAGCAAAAGAAGAGTACTGTGATGTGTTGCTTCTTGTGGGAGATTTTGAGGTGTCGCTTCAAGGAGTTGTTCGTAGCGTACCACGCTTTTGTTTTTGCTCGGAATGGGCAACCCCAAATCGGGCACACAAACAGTGGCTTTAATGGGAATCGGTAGGTAATTACAGACCCCGATATAGAAATGTCGGTTCCGGTCGTGGTGGGCAGGGGAGACAGTTGGTCATTTTTGACTCTGACAGCTTGAACGGACCTCTCGATGACAGTAATGTCATTGTCCGTTGGGGACGGGTCGGGGTCGACTGCAGGACCGGAGTGTGTAAAACAGATAGCCGGTGCAGAATCAAAGACGAAACCACTGCTCACGAAGCACGGGTGACCACTCGGTTGTTCGAAAAAACCGCTGTTGCAAGTTTTGCAAAGGTAGTAAGTCTTTTTGGACCTCAGTTTGTGGCCGGATAATAAGTGGTTCTGAAGAGAAGCGAGGCAGCACGCCCAGTCGGAGGTCGCGAAAGTGGCACCACAGGTGTCGATTGGACAGGGCACAATTGAGGCGAGCGGAAAGGAGGCTTGTATAAGATCGCCCGATAGGGAGATTGGCAAGCAATTCTCGTCTGTGCTACTGGGAGGTAGTGAGGCTAATTGCCGTGTCTCTGGGTGCTTCGCTTTGGTGTGAGACAAGAGGCCATTACTACACTTGATCTAAGCCTATAGGCCGAGAAGCGATAAACGGCAAGTTCTCCTATGGTTGTACTTGTGGGTAAAAAGATCCTTAGAGTTCAAGTACCCGAAGGATAGCAACGAACGGTTGATTAAATCCAGTACTTTCGATGTAATTTTGATGAAAATTTCGAAATACATTGAAATGCTGCCACCTCGAACGTTCTCGCGCGTCTCGGCAGCAGAGGCATCAAATGAAAACTCGTAATAGTGCTGTCTTTTTTTACGAACGCCATGAAGAGGCTAATAGGTACGAGGCCTATGAGTACTGAGGATGGAGTTTACATCGGGACGCTAAGGTATCCGAACACGTTGAAGTTCGCTCAAAAACCATAGTTTTGTTTCATATTTTATCGATTCGAGCTATCTTTTGGCTTTCCAAAACATACTTTGTTTCATTTCTGCCTGACTTAGAGGCCAAGCTACAATCAGTTTTATAATTTTGGAAGAACTCTCGTTAATCTACCGGAAGCAGGCACTTAAAATCTGCCGAATATTAGCTCAAGGAGCAGTTTTTTGAAAGTGCAGTCTTAAAATTCTGTTAAGGAAATAATGCACAAATAATTAATTGTGTTAGAATTTAGTGGCAACACAAAATTCCTTCCAGTGGCTTGACAAAACACGATTGTGTTTACAAAATTTCGAACCGCTTTTCAGTAGCTTTTATCTCTAGAGTTTTGATGGAGTTTGCTAACGTTGTCATTCTTTTTTGCGAAATTTTAATTTCATTGTTTAAATCTTGTATTCTCTTGAGGCATGGCTGATAGAAATAATCGAAATTCGGCTCGTAAAAATAAGTTTAAAGGAGGCTCTAGTCAGTTAGTGATCAACGAAAATGTCAGATCATTTAAAACTGCGAAGAACATCATTAGGAATTAAAAATTTTGAAGTAAAGTTATATCGTTATTATGCTCTCCTCAATGTTTCGAAAATAAGATCCAACTTTTTCAAGAATCTGTGTTTGGTCTAGCCCCTAGCATGATGTACAAACTGTAAATTATTCATTTTTTTATGATAAAGTTGTACCATCTATGAAAGTGAACAAAATGCACAGTATCAACCTTTCCTTTGTTTTTGGCTTGAGAATCCTTGGCAATCTAATACCGCTTTCAGATGTCTTGAGAAAAGAAAAAAATTAGAACTTGTTTCTAGTAATGGTGCATTTTAAAATCATGAGTGAGGCTGCAACTGAGATTCACAAGAAAAATAATTTCAATAAAGTTGTTCAAGGCGGTGTGTCAGTCGATGGAACGTGGCAACGTAGAGGACACTCGTCTTTGAATGGATGTGTTAGTGCGTGCCATTTTCATAGATACTGGTAAGGTGTTTATACATTAATGTCATGTCGAAATTGTGCAGATTATGTCCGAAGAAACCTCAAGACAGAATTTTACGAGTTTGTGAAACATGTCGGGTCATCTGGTGTGATGGAACCTGTCGGTGTTTATCGAATATCTGAAAGATCTACCCAGATGAGAAAATTGTAATATGTGCATCTTTATGTGGAAAACGGGGATTCGAAAACCTTTGAGGCTGTTAAAATTATGTCTGGCGAAAACAGCGTTACAAAAATTCGAATGTATTGGTCTTATTCAAAAGCGCGTGGACTCGTCTAGTGAACCCGTATTGATTATCATTTACGAAGTTAGTGTCATAAATAGGTCTATTGAGAATAATGCGTTCAGTCCCCTTGCCAAGAGTGGGTAAGAGAGAAATGGGTCTGTAGCTATCTGGAAAAGTCTCGGTTTTACCTGGCTGTTTACTAGAGCAAAAAATAGCATTCCTAGAATTGCTTGGAAAATGATGAAAGAGAGTAGAATTTTATTGATTGGAAAAGTCAAAATTAGAATGGCCGTGAGATCTCGTCACTTTGATTATTACGACTGGTGTTTGTGAAATTATCGCGGATGGTTTGGGCGAAAAGGTTGACTTTTTGAGTGACTGCTGCACCAGTTGAGAGATGGAATATTTTGACGTTTCTTACGGAATAACTTTTGCTATTTATTGCACAGTGTATTAAGTGTGAATTCCAGGTGTTTTGTGTGAATTTTCAGAGTTCTTATTTAACTTGAGCTCACAGTCTCAGTGAACTTTGAATTTTTTTTCGAGTGCAGCGATTGTTTGAATGATGTTCATGTTTTGAGTCGTAATATTAAAGGTATAGGTTTATCCACAGCAATTAATGTTTTAGAACTTTAAAATCAACTGGGTTATGCAGAGAAGGAATAGAGTTATGGGGGTAGTTGAATTCTCCGACAAGAGCCATGTCTAGTCTACTACTGTGATGTGTCATTCTTCTTTTTTTCCATTATAAGAGCTGAACCTCGTCGTTAGTGCGAAAACGGGGCAACTCGTGCTCGAGACCGGATAAATCCTTAATCTCAAGCCATCATCCAAAAATTACGAAACACCTTAGGGGCACCCTGTGGATGCCGTACCAGATGTCAAGCTGATAAGAACAGAGTTCTGTACGTAATACTACTGCTCACGTCCAAATAATCATGTATGAATTATTCGGGGGATGTGAGAATATTACGAATTTACTAATGTCACAACAAGAAAAAGTCCAGACCAACAATGGAATGGGGTCTTTAACTCGTCAAGAGGCGAAAGTAGAGAGAGAACACATACAAAAGATACAAAAAGGGGAAACACTTAAGAGAGAGAATATATACAAAATATACAAATTTACACTATTGCCTCATTGTCAAATTGTCGGTGGCCTGTCATATGCTCAATGTATATGTCTCTGCTCCAGCGAGTCGAGTCAGAGACACATAACTTGCGCAGGAGGGAGAGATAGGACTTTGTTGCTACGAGTCGTAGGAAGTCGTCATTATTGACATCCCATGCCCCTAGAGAGCCCACAATAATCGGAATTATAAATACTTCCTTCACACCTTGGTTTTTGAAGTGCGTGATGATGGGCTGGTATTTATTTATCTTTCTGTTGCTGGCTTCCTGGAAGGCCGAGAGACGATTCTCAAACGGGATTGTAATGTCGATTATGTACACTTTCCCGTCAATGGTGGCAACGATGTCAGGGCGAAGGCGCGTGTCCCCCACAGAACGGTTGACGGACATGACTTGGCCGCGGAACGCAACAGCCTTTCGAATGCGCTCTTGGATGGCGTTATGTCTCTTAGTCCATGCTGCGGAATGGATCTTGCAATGGTTTACCACATGGGGCAAAGTTTCATTATCTGCACCGCATCTTCGGCACCTCTTAGAGGTGGCGTCGGTCCATTGTTTTGCACCATTGACAGGAAGAAGGTTTAGTCGAGCCGGGTGGACAAATCGCCAGTCTGCGAAGCGGGTGAACTTTCCGGTTGACATGAAATGGCTACTGGCGGGGTGGGGCGGCAACACATTCCATTGCCTTCCCCTGGGAGCGCATTGAGAGGAGTTTGTCAATGTGTGACTGCCTGGAGGCCTTATGGAGAGTTTTTAGGAGTTTCTTCCTATAGGTTCCGGTGACAGTCATGCCGTTGATTGAGACGGAGGGTTTGGTTCTCAGCAAAAGACCAGGTGACACTTTGTCGCCGTGAGGCGGAACGGGCGAGCGTCCAAGTGTTCTGGATGGCGTTAATGGTTACGTCGAATTTCCCCTCCATTGAGCCAGAGAGAAATGAGGCAAGGTCGTCATTTGAGGGCTCGGCCTTGAGCCGGTGCCTTGTTGTTTTTATAAGCTGGCCCAGAGCTTTTACTAAGATTTCTTCATCTCTGGAGGTCAATAGCTTGAAAGCTGTGTCAATGAGGTAGAAGTCAGAGTCCTGGTTGCTTCAGGGACTCCGCAACCACCTTTGCGCTCTCTCACCGAAGAATATAGGCGACGGACGCCCTTGATGGGAGAGACATGATGTCTTTTATTTCCCTCGTAGTTGGCCTGCTGCACTTTGAGCCAGTCGCTTTTCCGGGAACTGGGCGGTGCGCATTGCGAAGTGAGAGAGGGAAAGAAGAACGACTTGAGGGCGTCGAGCTTCTGCCAGGGCGAGAGCTTTGATGCCGAGATCTTAGTGGCGTTGGACAAAGCGTCGTTAATTGACGAGCAGTCCTTGGCTAATCGGAAGCCGACGGGTTTTCCAAGATATTTGGTGAATTCTCCGTCCTCAAGTGTCTTAAATGTCGCAGTCGCCGATCGTAAAGGGCGATGGTCTCGATCCTACCGGAGTGGACCCTGAAGGTGGAGTGAAGCGCACTTCGCAGGGTTTACTTCAAGATGGATCGTTTGGAGCGACTGCCATGTGCAGTCGAGTAAGT
>BMAO01028487.1:0-42153 GCA_019973975.1 Trichonephila clavata
TTGAAAATTGGTAGGCATGTTCCTTTCATGAAATAGAGTTCCTCTAACAAAGAGTAAAATGAAAATTGACCCCTAAAGATGTTTGCGAGGGGTCAAGAGGAGTTACAGAAAAAAATTCCTGTTTTTAATTGTTAGACCCATATACTTGAAATTTGTTAAGCATGTTTCTTTTGTTGAATAGGGATCCACTAAGAATAAATTTTAAGCAAATCAAGTTCTGGGAGGTTGCAGGTGGTTACTGGGACGTATTGACAAAACAAATTTCTTTTTTCGAGCTACAAGGACTATAATAATGAAATTTGGTTTGCATTTTTTCTTTTGTTGAATTGAAATCCGCTAAGAGCGGTAATTTTAGAAAACGGCTCTCAACGGGATTACGGGGATATTTATAGTAAAACTTTTGCTTTTTTCTGTTAGATTTAGACTTGAAAATTTGGCTTGCATGTTCAATTTACGGAGTAGAGATCCACGAAAATTGGTTTTGCGGGAATCCACTTGGTTTTTGAGTTACGAAAGAGCAAATATCTTTCTATGCTTTCAATTTTAGAGATTTTTAGAAAATACAAATTAGATGAGTTCTGCCCCTTTTTTTTATCAACAGATGACAGTTACAGGTATAAGTATATTTTTCAATTCAATCGGATTCTTAATGCTAGGACTTAGATATCAATAATTTATACATATATATAAGCAGTAAAAATTTATAAAACATCATGAAATACCCAGCGAAGCGGGCGGGTAACAGCTAGTAATATTATAATTACATTAATTACTAGGCTAAAGGTGAAAAGACATTTCACTCCCCAGATTTCTCATTTGCCTTCTAAATAAATAATTTTCTAAACCTCAATCTTGAACAATTAGTAAATTTTAGTAAACAATAAATGATTCTCTTGTTTGCAGGTATTCCTTTGGCTCTGATCATTACATGGTGCAGCGCCATGAGCTCTAATCTGGACACGGACTGCTGGGAAGGATATGGACGCTCTCATTTTGTGTGGATCATCACAGGACCGATGATTGGTGCTCTTGGGGTAAGATCTCTATACAGTACGAGAATATTAAAATCATTCCAGTCAGATTCTTTTCTGAATACTTACTTAACCAAATTTGAGAGACTCTAAATTAAATATTATTAATTTCAGTAAAACTTCTTTTCAAAATAAATATTGCTTTTTCTCAATCTTTTTTGTTTTTGTTTCCAATTACTTACACATGAAATAAGCTTTTAATTTTCTCTACAATGGATTATCATCGTTAACTTCATAATATATATTTTGTTGTCAAAAATTACCAAACATCTAAAAGTACTTACTGATCGAAGTTATAAATTTTTTCATCGAGTTTTTATACTTTTCTCCAGAAGTACAATTTAGATTTTCTTTCTGGGATAAATATTATCTTTCCCTCTATATGACTAAGTTTTTTAGCTGATGCGTTCTACAGCGCCCATCCCAAAAGTTCCCAGAATGATTTTTTTGTAGTAGTCAACTATTTCTGGTGGGGAATTTAAGCTTCGAAACGAGATCGGTGTCAGTTCCCTGTGGACATTGCCGAGGCAGGGTCACGTTCTGCGTAGAAGTATCTACTGCAGCTTTGTCGAGAAAAAAATGGATTAGTTTTTTAAGCAGCAATCAAGTTCTGTGTAAAATTTTACCGGAGACGCTCGAAAAATGCTTTGGAGGGCGATGAAACAAAGGCAAACTTTGAAGTAGCACAAGAGGTTCCAGGATGGTCGGGAGATTAATAACGACGAAGATCGCTCGTGATGCCCGTCAACATCACATAACGGATCTCCTCAAACAATACGTCATGTTTTGAACAAGGACTAACGATTAAGTGTTAACATGATTTTAGAGTGCAAAATTCACTTATATGGATTATTGTCAAAGCAACCCACTATATAAGAAACGATGACATCCGCAAAGCATAAAAAAATTAAAAGTTTTAAATCTCGTAGTCAATATATTGCTAAAAATTTCTTTCCCGCACACTAACAACGTAAATAGGCTCAATCTTCCTAATTGCACCCCTAATATTAGCTCTAAAATACAAAGGAGAATACTTCTTGACACTTATTGCCCCCCCCCCTTGATTTTTAAACTCTAGTGCAATTTTTAATGTACATCTATTCACTACGTTTTATATTTCCTTAAATATTTTCCCATATTTTGGCTTTCTATATATTTCAATTTTAAGACCCTCGGGCAGCCAATGAGAGTCCCAGTCCTCACCTACCGTGAACCAATGAGAGAACAGTCTTTCAGCTTTTCTTCTTCTCGAACTTTTTACAACATGCATGGGCATTAACCAAATGATTATATCGACCAATCAGGAAGCAGCTTAATCAGAGCATGATAACGAGAACTTCGTTCAAAATCTATTTCACCGCCAGATATGGGAGTGGGGTCCACAAGTAGCCCATACGCCCAGATATAATTGACCGTATGATTTTATAGGAGTGTGAATATACAAAACAATTATTCATCGCATTTTAATGGAGGATCTTCAGATGAGGAAAGTTTGCGTGGCAGTTGAATATTGTATCATGGCAATGCGTCAAGCCACACCACCCTCATTATCTCCGAGATTCTGGTCAAAATGGGTGTGACAACGTTTCCTCAACCACCGTACCGTTCCGATCTGGCGCCAGTGGGCTTCTTTTTGTTCTCAATGGTAAAAATAACCTAAAAGAAATTCTGCATGGTATACTGGAGGATGTACAGATAGTCCATTTCTTACTTGACGAGGGTGCAAGTGGTACCTCTGCGTGGAGCATGACCATGCCTCAACAATTACCCTCAGGTGACTGACAACGGTCTCGTTTCGAAATTTAGATCCCCCTCCAACTTTTCCGCCCGAAGATCCGCCCCTTTAGCCAGCGTTGCCAACTACAGAAAAGATATTCCGGGAACTTTTGGGACAGACCCTGTATTAGCAGAAAGGTTGTATATTTTTGTTTTAATTTACCACATCACGATATATAGTTTCAATTTCTGGTATCTCTTCTCTCTTTGAATGTCGATTATTTGCATCACAGATTATCTGAATAACGCATGGGGTAAATCGTTTTATAAGGTTCTCTTATTAAATCGTTTAAATAATTTTGTAAGCGAAGTTGATAACTAAATTTATTAAATTTACTTTCGATAGTCCTTTTTCACACTTCTGAACAATTTAGAAGTAGGATCTTACACATATTTTTGACAATATAAATTGCTAAAAATATTGAAATAATGTTTTTTATATAAAATTTAAGGAATCACCTTAATAAACCTCGATCTAAATAAGTAAATTTACCAAACGGATATGTAGTGACATTTTGTTTTGTTGTACATATTTAAGGCATCGATGAATAGCTGGAAAAATAAAAAAGACTAGAATGTATACATTTCATTAAGAAGTTTGATCAGAATATATGTACATATATGTATAAATTAACATGCCATTATATTGAAATATTTTTTTAAACATTTGTAAAGTGGTAAAATTCTTGTAAAGAGGGTTTTGTACACTTTTGAAAGCTGTTAAAGCCATGTAAATCCTTTGAAACAAAAAAAAATCCGCTGTCAGGAAACATTCTTATTGCATTAACATTTTTCAATAAATTCATTATAAAAGAAGAAAGAAAGTATCAAAAGGGGAGTTTCAATACCGGCAAAATAACTAAAATGAACGTTCGTGTGAAAAAAAAATCATTCATAATGTCGCACATTATATTAAATTATTAAAGGATTCAAACTATTCAATAAATGCAATAAATCACAGAAAATCAAAATGAATCTCTGATTCGAAAAGAACACAAAGATAATATTCTGCATAACAAAGATAATATTCTGTATAATAAATCATAACTTTTGCGGTCAATGACCAAAATAGGAAGAATTTTATATATTTTGAATTGTAGCCAGATCTTAGTAGTCTTGCAAAGGGCTATGTTTCTCTCTATATTCCTCAAATTAAGTTTTACACGAAAATTACAAAGCTTAAAGCTTATATGATAACAAAATTAGAGTCAAGAATCATGCACTGTCATGCTATTTAAAGGGGGGAAATACGCCAAGTGACTTTTCTTCAACACAAATAATGACAATTTAAAACAGAAATCTTATACCTGTGAAACAATTATCAATCTTTTATTTTCATTGAAAGAAATTTTTTTCGATCAGAATAATTTTGTTCAAATTTTTTTTCTCCAACAATGGAGAAAAATAAAACCTGATTTAAAATAGATACTTTGAAAAAGATAATATGTATTAATTAAAATATTTTCATTTATTTCAATGATATTTAATATTAAGTTAAAAATTCTATGTTGAGCATATTAAAAACAGGAGAAATCGGGAAATATTTTCTGAAGTAGTTTTGTAATAAATTTAAATTAAAAAAAGTTTTTAAGTCATAAATTCAAATTACGTATCTGCAAAACTGTAAAAAGAATTTGTAAAAAAATGTAGGATAAATAAAAAGGAATATAGGAAATCAAAAAATAAAGATTACATAATTATATAAAATAAAAAATGCAAATTACATAAAAGAAATGAAACAAAAAATTTAATTCGATTTTCTGTTCAAACAGTACAATTAATTCATTTTAAAAAATCTGTTGAATTTCAAAAACAAACAAGTTTATAAAAATACTGTTTCTGAAAAAATATATTGAATTCGAATGCAAAGAAGGTATTGGATTTGAAAATAAAATTAAGAAATTGAAAAAAAAAAATTATGTTATTCCGAAAACATTTTTGAATAATAAAATATTAATCTTATAATTCTGAACTTAATAAAAAAAAATATGAATACCAAGATAGAATAAACAAAAAATAATATGCTTTTATAGCTTTCCTTCGCATTCCACAAAATAAAGAAATTGTTTTTCACCCTAATGAACGAAGCGGGATCTCAACAAAATAAAATAAGTGTAATTGATAATGCTTGTAAGTAAATAATCCTCTTTTTCTTTACAGACAAAGGAAAGATTACAAGAAAAATCCATTAGATAGTACTGAGATAAAAATATAAATAATTTCCTTAGGTTATATTTAATTGACCCACACTTTGTTTCTCTTCCACTATTTTAAACCCATTAATGTACAACTAACACTAAAACTATATTTAGAAGTTGCTAAAAATACTGCTACAAGCGATAACGACGATTTCTGTATCACATTAACAGAAAATTTATAATGAAAATATTTATTAACCAAACGATAATTTGTAATTATTAATTCTTTTCTTAGGCTAAATAAAATGCTAGGAAATTTAATTCCTAATTTAAAATACTCTTTAGTTAAAGTCACGTTTTACTCATTAATTTTTTGTTTGTTTTTAAAACCCACTCATTGAAGTATTTTTTGAAAAAAAAAAGTGCAAGAAATTCTAACAAAGTTTTTTTTCGAGTAGTAATTGTCTTTTAAATAAATTTTCAGGCTAAAAAAACGTTCTATTATTTATTTGTATGAGCTGTCAGACAATAAATTCTGCGATGGTTATTATGTAAAAGAAAATAAGAAATATTGCATAGGTTGCATTCGATTACATATATAGTTGTCTGCTCTTGTTCATACCATTTAGCTTATTGAGAAGTTTCGTAAGAGTATGTGTAATTGGGCTTAATAATGCACATAAAAGTTACTAAATCTGCACAATAATGTAAAAGATTTTGGAATAAAATTTTATTATAGCAAGGATATAATAAACATTACATTTTGAAACATCCAGTTTTTCCAAATTTAATAAACTTTAATGTTTTTAGTCATTATTGTAGTAAAGAAGAAAACTATTTTTTACTGTCTTGGTTTGCACAACTTTCTTACACACGTCATATTTAATTAAAAGTAAGCACATATTATTTTTCTTAAAATATGTTAAACTTCTTAAAAAATGCTCTTTAGAAATAAAAATAGAATTATCTATGGATTTTTTCTAACTTTTACTGAATACATTCTAATGCAAGAGTTTGATAACGATTCGAACATTGGATTCTAAACGTTTACTGCTTTACTTTGAAAAACTTCTAACACTAAAATTCGTTTTACATAATTCTTTAAAATCTTCTGTAATATGTAATGATATAAAAATAAAAAGTAGCGATAACATTTCTTTACGGAACATGTCTAGAATTTTACAATTTTTTTAAAAATTTTGTTCAACATCATAATAAAAGGAATTACGAATACGGTTTCAAATATTTCAATGAATATTATATATTTCTTTATAGTTACTTATAAATGTTTAAGAGAATGTTGGAAAAATTTAAATATTCTTTGCCTGAAATGTCATTTAGTCCCTTCAAGCAAAGAATGTTGCTAAATTAAGAAAAACGAGTAAAATGTCCATTTTTTCTGGTTTAGATTTTAATAGTCTGAAATGGGTTAAAGAATAAAAAAATCCACAAACTGTCTAGAATTCAATGAATGAGGAAACTCCCTCTGCAATTTCCATGATTATAGTTTGCATGAAATGTTAATAAGTTGCATCACGCAAAATGTAATGTTTTCGGGCGGAACATATTTCGAGATATCAAATGTACTTAAGAGCAATTTTTCTTAATTATTCGAAAGATAAAAATATAACTTTTTTCTAATGAGAATGACTAAGAATTATTGGGTACACCTAAAAAATTTCGTAACGCATGCCCTACCCACATTTTAAACTTTTAATAACTTTACCGCAATTTCTAGAAAAGTAACTTAGAAATTAGTACTAGACGAGATTATCCAATTTGGATTATCATCTTTAAACTATTGTCATTGTTGTTTATACATTGTTTAAATATTTAAGCAGCGGTGAAACGTTAAAGAATTTGAAGCATTTAAAATTAATCTATCCATTATTTAAATTATGGATCTTCAATCCGTGGTCCGCAGGACATGCATATCTTGCTAAAAGCATTTTTGTAGCCCCTCATCTGAATTTGAGGCAATTTCAAAAAAGAAAAATTGCTTTGTCTTTTTTTTTTGTCGTAGAAAAGCCATTTTTCCTGTTATTTTTGATATTTAAAACATTTTACTGATGTGTTTGATATCCATTTGAGATAAAATTTTCAGAAAATGACAAATGTTTCAAAAATGTCACTGTATTTTAAATAATTTTAAATGTAAAAAATTTGACTATGCAGAGAATCTCAGAAATTTTCGGAAAAAAGGTAGACATATCTTCAACTGGTTTACAAAGTATTTTAATTCCACTTCCATTTAACTTATTTGAAATCGATATATAAATATATATGCATATATATATGTGTATATATACACAAATCTGAAACTTCGCCACTTCCCATCACCCCTCTTTTTTATATAAATTTCCTGACTACAATATTTTTGACAATCGTGTGGTCCATGGATTACCTTGAATTTATTGATGTGACTCGCGGATATAACTGCATTAATTCAGCCATCGAGCTTGAAAGGATGAATACCCCTACTTTAAACGAATAGAGGAAGCTTTTATTTTTTTCATATTGACCATTTAAAAAAAAAACATTTAAAGAAAAATTATTTAAAAAAAATGGCAGTTGTAGAGACTGCCGATAGAAGTGAAAACTTAGAGCTTTTAGTATTAAAATTTGAAATTTCATAATGTTTGAATTAAAATCATGAACATCAATCTGGTTTTCACATCTATTGACACTCCGAGCAACAACTAAATGCACATGTTTATATGGTTTTTTATTATTCAAATATATTACGAGCTGTACAAGATCATGACAAAATATAAATACAATTCAATTGAAATAACAATTAATATACAATTTATGGATATTATTTGTATTTACTTAAATTTCAGTGTACTTGATTTTTAACATAACTTTAATTGTTTGCATCATTGTCATCATTAATTTCAACAATACTTAGATTTTACTTTCAATTATTTCATTTTATTCTAAAAAAGATACGATAGGCTTATGGTAACTAAAGTAAGAAAGGGAAATGTTTTATTCAAATTTATCTAAGTATCGCATAAAAACCGCATCGATCGTTGTTTTATATTTTGTAGTACTGAGTTTTCGATCATTGGATATATTTAAATTGTTCCATTTAGAAATTCAATTATTAGTAGATTTTTATCATCTGCAAAGTTAATATTGAAGTCTCCACTTAAAATCATCGCTACATTATCATATTTTTCACCAAATCTTTTATCGAGTATTTCAGAACCTTTTTTTTTTTTGTATAAATCATCAAATTTTTGAATACAAATTATTGTATCTGTCTCATAGATTTTCCAGGCGAAATATAAACGCAACCTTTAATATGCATTGCCCATTCTTGGAATCGTAACGAGCAACGCATATTTTGCCTATATCAGAAACATTAACACCAATGCTTCAAGTGAATTTAGTATGCATGTCCATATGTGAAGAAACGAAGTGTGACGTATCTTGAGAATTGTGATAAATAGTTAAGCCTGCTATTGGAACTTCGGGTCTTTCATAACTTACAACAAAGTTGAAATTCGGAATATCAAGTGGTTCTTCGTTTTTCATACGAATTTCTGATAAAAGCAGATTTTTAGGTCACCTGCATGCGCATGCAAAGTTTCACAATTGAATGAAAATATCGATAATCCTTTCTTGTTGGAGATGAATTCTAGAAAGGTTTTGGTGACCGTTTGTAGTGTATTGTTTTGTAACCTTTTCAATTCTAACGTTAGATCATCTCGATGACTTTTTGATCATTTATGATGTTTATCTGTTTCTGAAGCATTTAGAGGTGTTCCTGTTCCAATCCAAAATTTCTAGATGCAGCAAATATTTTCTTGAGTAATCAAAAATAAAACTTGAATCCTCGTTACTCTTGTTAAAGCTAAGTAAACTAATTCTCTAGGATGTTTGTGATCGTATTAGTAGACAATAGCATCATAAGTATCTCCCTGTGATTTGTGAATAGTCATTGCCAAAGCAGAAATTAGGGGAAAATGTTTAGGATCTAAGTAAATATGAAAAATGGAAAGTTAAAATAACCCTAATTCCCTGACAATATTTTTTCGTAAATTTCTAATAATAAAATCGAATGATATAAAATTATAGATAATCATTTTGCAAAAAATAGAAGATCATATATTTTATGTTTGACAATTTAAATTAATAAATAATGATTTCGAAATATTAAATTTTTAAATAAAATAAAATATTTAATGGAATTAAAGTCGGAGCCGTTTTCATTATTTCAAACTAAAGATTTTTATGATTAAGGTAATAAACAATAATTTTGCATTTTAACCATATTTTAAACTTCAACACATTAATCTTGAATTATTATTAGATTTTATAAAATTTTTAATTTTAAAATCCATGATAAAATTATGATTGAACAACTAGATGTCTGTTTTCCCACGGTAATAAGAAAACCTCTCAGCCACTGTGAAATACTAATCCGCATTTCAGAAGTTAAATTTTAGAGAATAAATAACACAAAATTTTCAAATACGAAGATTTAAAATAATTTTAAATAATATTAAAAATAAATGCGAGTATTTAAAATAATTTTCTGTTATTTATTTTTTATCTAAAAATATTAGTTTATTTATTTAGTACTCGCTATTGTACTGCACAATGATTCTTCAATTAAACGATTCAAATAACAATCAAACAAAAACACTATTTTAAAAATGCACAGTATATACACATTGAACTTTTCGCTAAATCCATTCAATTTCACTTATTAAATATACACAGCACTATACGTCAGCTGTATAGCTACAGAAAAACTGCTATAAGCATGTCGGTGACGCGAACGCACGAGATTTCACCCATCCAAAAAGTGTCTAAAGCGAACAGCCCACTGCGCATGCGCCAGTCAGAGCATGTCGGTGACGCAACCCATAAGACTTTCCCCTACCAAAAAGTGCCCAACGCCGCTAAAGAAGTTTTCACTTCAAAAATTTTATTTGTACCAAAATACGAGTATTTATTATTCGGTCATTCAAAATCTCATTGGAAATCTCAATACAAAGTAAAAAAAAAATGAATAAAAAATATAACATTTATTTTGTTTAAGCTCGATAATATATATTATTTCTTTAAAAGAAAAGAAAACCCATAATTATATAAATGAAATTAGACAGAAGAAAAAGTAAGGCATTGCAAAGAAGAAAGAGACGAAAAATATTAAAAATATGAAAAAATTAAATAATAATCAAACACATTACACAGCTGAAGATGAATTAATATTGTAAATGTCCATTGAGCTGAACATTACATCATAATGTTAAAGTATATTCAAAGAAATTTCTGCTGCAAATGAGAGTATAAAGAGTGTATAAAAAGAATTTAAAAACAAAATCATTCGATATTCTTCAGAAAGTATCTCAAGAATTTACTAACTTTGTCTTATGAAAAAAAATTATGAACTGAAATCAAATCAAAAAGTTTTTGCTTAAGATTTAAAAATGATTTTTCCCAGCAATGATTTTGTACTTATAATTTTAAACATTAGTTAAAATCAATTTAAAATGGTGGACTTAAGCGTATATTGATAAATTTTGGGAATACTAGACAGTTACGCTAACACTGAATTTTTTCCCCTTAAAACTTCATACACACATAGATATTTTCAGTTGTTATATTTTTGGAAGAAGAAATGCACATAATTTAAGCAAACTACTTTCATTACGTTTCTACTTTAGCGATCAAACACATAATAGAGGCAGATATATAGATATTTTTCATTTTTATTTTAATTCCTCTGCTTAAAAGCGTAATTTATAACTAATGAATATAAGAGAATATAACGAAAGAATAAATTATTTAGCTTTTTTCTCACTTTTTTTATTGTGTTTGAATTCACATCTAGCATTTTCGTACTGTGGAATACATTATTTTAATATTTTTCATAGATAAATCTGATTTTTCTTGTGAATATCATCCGAATTTTGGTCACGAAGATGAAAACAAGCTCAACATTCGAAATTGTCCAGATCAGGTGAGTGTATAATATGTTTAATTTCTTCAGGTCTTCATTTCTCGGTATGTTATCGATATTACTTCAGTATTGTTAATTTTAAAAATTTGGAATCTTCACACAATTTGTGTATAGTGTACTTGCCAAAATCGAAAAATAATTACCAAACACGTATAACACATATTTAACCTAAAACAATTATTTTATTTAAGAA
Source organism: Trichonephila clavata (assembly GCA_019973975.1). NCBI lineage: Eukaryota > Metazoa > Arthropoda > Arachnida > Araneae > Nephilidae > Trichonephila > Trichonephila clavata. Next base: position 11,119 of record BMAO01028487.1, read on the forward strand.
GATTTCAGAATAATACTCAAATTAAGGTTGTGGTGGGGGGTGTATTTGGCACCCCGATATTACTGTCTTGCCTACCTAAAGGTGTGTGGGGGGGATAAAGCATCACCAGCAACTTCCATAATAACTATTATTTTATTTCTCTTCAAACACACTTAATCAGTCACAAGTGAAACTACAAAAGGAAACTCTAGGAGTGATATATAACGTGAGCAATCTAAAACTCCTGACAAGGAAAACAAGCGCTAATGACCCGATAACTAAATATAATTCAATCTATCTTAGATCCTCAACCTAATAATTTAATATCGTAGCAACTATTTCCTTAACTCACGCTATGTTTGTGAAATACTCCATGAAATATTCTAATATTCTCACCTACATATCACCGCCCGCAACAGCTCTTCGGCTCCTTCTATCTAACATCTATAAAAACCATACTTTATATAGTCAAACTAATTTAAATATCAGGATTTCTTCTTGAGAGGCTGTGTATTAACGCAAATGCTGGCCCCAAAGTTTCCTCAAGAGGTTTATTGAAATAATGACGCGTATAGATCCGTCACAAGGTCAATACTCAAATAAAGTGACTTGAAAGGAAACGTGCTGGTGGCGGCTAAATAATTAATGAAATTTTTTTGTCTAAATTCGTCTGTTTAAAAATAAATCTGCTAAGCAGTTACAGATGAAGTTGACATTAATACTATTTATTTCAATTTAGACTGAAATTGAAATAGAGTAAAAATGCCATTTCAATTTTTTACATATTTATAAGGTGTGACGCAAAAATAACCCAGGCTAAGTGTGTAGCTTGAAAAAAGAGTGGAGTGTTGGCAACACCTGATTGAACGTCATCCCAAACCCCTCCTCTAACCATGTGGTCATTTTCTCGGCAACCGATCCCTCCAGTTGGGAGTACTGCTTCATTGAGTGAACACGTGCAACTGCGTTCTGCCGAAAAAATGTCGAATTAACATTTAAGTTTCTTGTGAAACTTAAGAAATCAGCCACGAAAACATTTCAACTACTAACCAAGGCTTATGAAAATGAAACTTCGTCTCGTGCACATGTGTTTGAATAACATTAGAGGTTTTCAGGGGAAAGGGACTGTGGAAGATAATGAACGTGCTGGGTGCTGAAGGTAAGCGATTACAGACCAAAACATTGCCAAAATTCGTGATATGAGTGAGTTTTTACTCACATTAGTGGTCAGACTGTTAATCAACACAACTATATTGAAGTACTAAAAAGATTTCGTGAAAAAAATTAGGGAAAAAAAGAACAGAATTGTGGAGTGATGGATGGCAATTGCAACAAGAGACCCGCTCACACGGTCCTTTTTGCTAATGACCAGCAAAAGATTACTGTGATGGGGCATCCTCCTTGTTGACCTGATTTGGTCTCATGTGACTTTTTTTTATTTCCTACAATTATATATTGCTCTAAGGGAACCCTTTTTACCTCAGTTGAAGCGGTTCAGGCAAAAACGGAAAATCTCCTGAAGGGCTTTCCAATAACCTCATTCCAGAATTGTTACATAAGCAATGGCAGCACCGATTGTAAAAGTGTGTGAATGCTGAATGGAACTACTTTTAAGGTGATACTATCACGTTTATAATTGATTCTATACATATAATGATTTATTGGACTAGTCTCGTTTTTTTTTTGTGTCACAACTCTTATATGAGAAATTTGGAGAAGGATTAAAAGCCTGCTCTCTATATATAAGAATTAGATTGATTGATTTTTTTATTAACTGCACTTTAAAGGCTGTTAACGATAATTCTAGTAATTTCGAATTTCGGACAAGGGACTAAAACAACACTTGAGCTGTGGTAAACCATGCTAACATAAATATTTTCAGACTCAACAGATTTAAAAAATTGTATTTCTTCTACAAGATAAGAATTAGTGGTGCTATAACTCGCGGTGCGGTATGTAAGTATGGGGGGGGGGGATATATCGATTGAATCAGGGACGCGCTACTTGACCTCCAATGTCTGAGAAATCAACCATTACGATGACAGATGCTTGACTGTCTGGGCAGGCATCAAGTTGAATGGGCGTACACACCTCCAAGTCATTCATAGAAGCACTCTGACTGCTGTCAGGCATAGGGATGAGGTCTTGTGGTCATATGTTCACTTTTTCAAGGGTACAATTGGTCCTGATTTTATTTCAATGGATGACAATGCTAGGCACATAGAACTCAATTGGTCAACGAATTTCTGCAAAGTGAGGATATTCGCAGAATGGATTGGTCAGTTACATCTCCAGACCTCATGCGTATATAGCATGCCTGGGATGCTCTAGAGAGGGCCACCTCTCCGAGAACATCCAATGCCTTAAAACCGAGTTGCTGAATGAGTGGTGTACAGCTTGCATATCCGTAAGAGGGATCGTACCCCCTACTGACCAATTTTTTTTTTTGCTGCACTCTGCAACTGCGGTTTCATACCTTCCGATTTTGAAGAGTGTTACGCACGATCACGCATGTCTATCTGAAATGTTGATTGATAATTTTTTGCACTATATCAGCCCTATTGTGGCAAAAAGCACAATAGATCGTGCTCCCACTTCCTCGGTATATAAAAAATGTGTTTTGTTTCGGATCTGATTCAGTTCTGCATTAGTTTTGCCAAGTTGATGTTTGCTTCGCTTACTAGTATTTGTTAGTATTTAGAACTAATAGGCAGAACTCACTAAACTTTGTAAATATGTATACAGAATGTCATTAAAAGCATAAAAACTATCTAGCTGGTTGTGTATTGAGTTTAGCATAACTTATTTGTAGTCATTAGTTAAAGCATTCTACCACGAAACCAGACTTAGTAAGATGCGCTTTACCTATATTATCAAATTTTATAAAAATCTATCCATAATTCTTGAAATAATCGAAAATTTTCTTAATTTTCAACGTTAGTATATATATATATATACAGGGTGTCCAGCCTTAATGTGACCCAATAGCTAATTCCCGAACCGGTTGGTTTAGATATGCACTTCCAATTCGAAAAATGTTTTAAAAAGGTAAAGCATGTTTTTACGTGCTTTTCGATCCAAAAAACCCATTTACAAAAAAATGATAAAAATTAAATTTTTATGCGCCCCTCAGGTCCTATCACTTGTATTTAGGAAAATATGCAGTACACAAAAACAAAGTAATCACAAAAAGTTTCATTTTATTAAGATAAAAACTGACCGAGTTATGCGTACATAAATTTGAAGCATCGGAGTTGCTCAGAAAAGGGGGTCGTATATAAATTGAAATTGAGAACAGTAATTCACTATCTACAGAAAGAGCAAAAGAAAAACCTCATAGTAATATTAAAACATTGTAGTAAACATCATAGATTGACAATTTGTATTGCTGTATGGCAAAAAAATAATAATTAAATCAAAGAAATATAACTTGTACCAAAAGGATTAAAACAGCTTGTTTTAACAAATAGCAGCAAAATAATACAGGATTTGCCTTTCAAATTATAGAATAATGTGAAATGATGCGCCAATCATGAATCAAGGAGTTTATTATATCAGAATGACCAAATTAACTTAAAAAATGGTGAAGGCACGAGACAAGGGAATACGTCTATAACACAACTCCTAGTTTTAAACAAGCGTTGAACAGCACGGGCAATTGTACATTAAGATCGATGTCTTCGAGTGGTAAATTTAATGGCATAAAGTCTTGCCGCCTCTCTCTTATTTCGATTGCACTGCCCATAAAACAGTACCATTTCGCAGTATTCTTCGTTTATATACATCCCGTTCTCCCGTTCTAGAATTCGTAATATTAGAATACGACTGTATGCAATTACAAGCCACTACACGACAGATTTTTAACGTTCGTCATGATCAGCAAAAACGCAGCAAATTAGACTAAAGCCGCAGATTATAAGTCTATTTTTGTGGAACTGCTTTTGAAATGTTTTCTTTGTCCTAAATATTTTATTTTTCCTTGTTTTACACGTACACAGATTAAATTTTATTTCTTAAATACTCAATTATTGTATTATTAACGTATGGTTTTAAATTTAAAAACAATTTACATAAAAGTGACTTGCAAGAGCGAAAGTTTCCTGGCAGAGTTCCAACTAATTTCACTTTGGAGACGGCCCCTTACTAGCTGCTTGAGAAATGGATAAAATATATGATTTTTAAAGTTCCATAACTCTCGGACAGTTTTTATCGTAATCAAATAAAACTTTTTGTGTTGACTTTTTTTTGTGTACTGCATATTTTCCTAAATATAAGTGATAGGACTTGGGCACCGTATAAAAAATTAACTATTGTAATTTTTTTCTAAATGGGTTTTTTGGTTCGAAAAGCACGTAAAAACATTCTTTACCTGTTTTAAAACATTTTTCGAATTGGAAGTGCATATCTAAATCGAATGGTTCGGGAATTAGCTATTGGGTCACATTAAAGCTGGACACCCTGTATGTATATTTGTATTTACTACTTAGAATAGAATAGTGTACATAAAATTAAGAAGTGTGTATCCATATTTTAAAATATTAAGTATTAGATAGAGTATAATATGGTATCAATATAATAGATTTTTTTATTCTTTTTCATAATTCTCCCTCTTTTGGGAAAATTTCTGTAATGTGTCCTTTTTTAAACATTTATTTTTATGCAAACAATAAAATATACTAAATCCTGTTGTGTTTATAACACAATTAATTGATTGCTGTGTTATTATTTATATAAAATTTAACTAGCAAATTTAATTTATTTTTGAATATTTACAACATTTGTAAATGCTAGCATTAAAAATAATTACAAATTAATAAAAAAAAAACAATATATATTCCCCTCATAAAATATGTCCACTTTTGAAAAAAATTAATTATGTTTAAGGTCATAAACACTATTATACATGATTTTAAATTTATTAACTTAGACAAATAATCCAATACCAGGCCTTTCGAAGTTTATAAGCTTATAAGTTAGAATCTGAGCTTTCAATTTAAAAAAAAATTCCATTCAGAACTTTTTAAAAACATCACATGTTCTGTTTTTAAATATTTTGCATTTTTAAACTACTTTTCCTTTTTTCCCAAGAACCCTGTCAAACAAATTACTCAACTGTGTTGTTGAAAACAGATTTTAAAATCAATAATTTCAAAGAGAGGGTTGTAGAATTAAAAAAGGTTCCTAGTTAAAGGTGATCACATCTTTTTATATTTAAGCTTAAACTCGTAATTTCTTGCTTAATAATATTTTTTCGAGGAAAAAAAAACCCTCTAGAGTTTTAGAAAAATAACGTTTGTTAACCACACTATTTAACAACTGAAATATATTTATTAAGTCGTTACTGAAAATTATTTAAAATTTACACTTTTTAAAAGATATTCCCTGATTACTTTTTCAAATACTTACAATTGTGTATGTGTTATTTTTTTCCGAATTTTTTTTTCAGACGAGCCATGAAAGCTACAGCTCTTCTCTTTCCTTTGCTTGGAATAACACATCTCCTCTTCTGCGTAAACCCGCGAGATGACAGTAAACTGGAAGAAGCTTACATGATAACCAACGCAGCTCTCCAGTCATCTCAAGTAAATATCAATAGTTTTCCATTTTTCAGATTGATTAGTTGAAAATCCTCTTCAAGAGAAATAATTTAAGTACCGAAGTTGTAATTATTATTAACGTAATAGGAAAAGAAAATGAGAGTTATTTTGCTGCGTTATTTTAAAATATAAGACACTCAAATTGAATAATATATAGTTAATCCAGTGTGATGATGCTTCAAAATCTTCCGGCAATTGTCACCAAATTAAAAAGCGTCGTTAATTTAAAACACGCCGCCAAATATTGTCTCTCTCTCTCTCATTTTATCTTTCATATTATTACTGTGTTTGATCATGGGTGAGAACAGTTTCCCACTATTGGCTGCTTATCGTAGCATTTGGTGACGTTTTTTGATTTGACGAAATTGAGCAAGTATTCGCTTTTCTCATCTGTTAGCATTTCATTCACAGTTGATGTATTTCACCTCAGGAAAGCTAAGTGATAAGATGTCAATGCATAAAAGCTCACAACTTCTTTACTTCAACCATATGTTGAGCAAGGTTAACGGGTATTTACGTATACTATACCATCGACCGATTTCGCCAAATGAAATGAAGAATGATCAATGTGTTCGAACGTGCTGGGGAGTGGTTTCCATTAATGGCAGTACATCGCGGAATTTAGCAACGCCTTTTGTCTACACGAAATTGGTTGACGGTATGATGCGAAGTACCTTACTCTGATACCATTTTCGGTTCATTCTAAGATAAAACTTCTTTTCCTTGTGAAATTCTATACCATCTTACCCTGAAGCCTTTAGCAATTCTTTCATTTAACTAACCTGGATAGCAATTTCTTTTGGGAACCATTTCTGTATGAGGATTAATGAATGTATTATTTAATCAAGTGCCACATTCCCTTCAAAAAACTTGACGCATTGAATATCTGAGATTCTAGCACGTTGTAAACATCCGTATATTATAAAAAACCCCTGCCTGTTATATCTGAGCTTGATTGGTCATTTAGCAATGTCTGATATCCTTTTGTTTGGTAATCGCAGCTAGGACTTTCTTTGGTGGTAGGGTTAATACTGCGAACACCCTAAATATATATTCATATCAAAGCCCAGTTTTTTGGATTATTTTTTTATTTTCTTGAAACATGGTAGTAATGATAGAAAATTTACGCTCTATAGGAATATAGTTCTTATAACTTTTCCTAATTAAGTATTGGTTCTTTAATATCAAGCTTAAATATACTTTTTGAATAATAACGAGCTTTAACCTGGTAAAATAGGAATCAATACTATATTCTTTTTTAAATTTATTTACTGTAGAAGTTAAAATTTATTTTAAAATGTTTTCCTCTTATACTTTGTTAGATGCCGGAATGTCTTATTTTATTTTGTTACACTAGAGCAAAAAAATTTACCTCTTTGTTTAAAGAATATTTTGACAAATTTAAGAGCGTATTTTATATTTATCTTTCATTTCCCTTTTTTAATTTACTGGATTGAAATAATATAAATTTAAATAGAAGTTTTGTTTTTAATTTTTTTAAAATCACGTCAGAAAAGAAAAAAGTATGTTTCTTTCTTCATGACATCCAATTATGAATGTACTTTTAATCTTTTTTTTTTTATCAAAAACTAGTAAATTTATATTTTTCGAAATTAACAATCGTTCTCCTTACTTCAGACACCAAAAAATTCTCGACTTCTTTCTGATACTTCTCATTTTTAATGATGTCTTAAGTTCTTCGAAGTGTTTGAAGAAGAAGAATTTGTAGCACACTGATCAATTTAATTTCAAGAAAACTCTAAATATAAGTGTTGCCCCAATGGAAAGTGGACACTTGCAATCGTATTAAAATTATTACAGCTATAGCAGTGCTACCGAACATATATATAAAGTGAGGTAGGAGGTGTGCACCGCACAGGTCGTGCAATAATGAAATCCGTTCTTGGTAGAGGAAATAGATCAAAAGTAATGTCGTGCTATTCACAGATGCGTCTATATCGAAGCAATGGGCGGTAGCATGATTTCTGATTGCGGAAGATGAACAGAATGCGGGCAATTATCAGAGAATGGGGTCAGACTATGGTGAGCACTGCTTAGTTCAAACAACTGCTGCAAAAGTTTTCGTGAAATGTGGCAAACGACATCAAATGACAATCCTAGCCCAAACATCTTTCGTAAAGCCCAGACAGCCTTAAAAAAGTACGTTGAAAAGTGTTGGAACAACCAGCGTACAGTCCGGATTTGTCTCCTTGGGACCTTCCAAACTTTTTTCCTCATAATAAAGCAATATGTTTCCATTCAGACTATGAGGTGAATGAAGTTGTGTAGAACTTACTCGAAAATCAACCACAATCTTTCTTCAGCGAAGACATAGACCTACTGTCGAAACAATGGAAACCTGAGTTACAACGGCTAAGGTGATTTATTTTAAATTCCAATAAAGGTATCCTTTTTTATTCAACGTGTCCCCTTTTCATTTGGGGGCAACCCTTATACTTTACCTAAAAGTATTCACAGAATACATTCTTGTCTTTATGGAACTTGCACAACATTTTTATATTCATCCCCTTGTTTTGAGAACTTTTTTTTTAAAATTACTTTTCTCACTTCTATATCCGATTCGAAAGAGAATGGTAGCAAGTCGGGTAAAAAATACTTTCACCAGCAAAGTAAGTTATTGACTTGAAAGTTTCCAAAAGTGAAATCAGGGCCTCTCGCTGTCGATATCAATTTACCGAAGGAAACGAGTTCTTCGGTTACAGTTAGTGACGAAGAGCTAGATCACGTAGCTTTTAGAGTTGTGTGATCTAGTGTGACTGTGTTTCTCTCTCTAAATTCTTCCTTTAAAATAGAGAAGTGATTATTTTTATCATTGCGGTCTTTTTTCTGTTATTTATTTAAGTAGAAAATGTATAAATAAACTTTTTATGATATTTATAAGTTCAGTAAAGTTTTTTTTTTATCTATTTACAAGTAACTGATATTTCAGTAATTTGCAGTGTGAATCAAAGTTCAAGAAACTTTTATTAAGTAAAGAGCTTTGGAAATATTTATGAATATATTTATTTTATAAATATTTTATAGAATATTATCATATTTAAGCTGGATGATACTATTATTTAATCAATTAGGAGTAAGACTTCATATTTTAAAAACAATCTAATGATATTTTTTTTGCAGGGGATTTTCGTGTCCATTCTTTATTGTTTCATGAACGTTGAGGTAAGTTTCATAAAGAACATTTGTGTTTTTTGTCCTCACGTAAATAAATTATAAACTTCAAATGGAGTGATTTTAAAACTGACCTCTAATAGAACATTTTTTGTGTAATTTTTAATGTGTCTAAGCAGGTATTTACTTTGATATTTTTTTCAAAATTAACGTATTTTCAAGATAATGTAAGTCGTTTAATTGCGTTTAAAATTAGAAACTCAATTTAGAATGTCAGCAAACATATGTTTATGTAAATTAATAGCTTTTGCTTGGTTTTTAATTGATAAAATATTTATTTATTGTGGAAGAAAAATGTACTACTGCTAATAAAATTTAACTCTATGTTTGTGAATCATTTTATTACAAAATGCATATATTTAATTATATTTTTATTATTCAATGGATTAGGCAGCTATAAATTGGAAAATGAATTATTCATGATCCAAGGGATTTAACTAAGCTCTTTCGAATTTCCATTTCCTAAAAAGTGAAAAAAAATTGCGTGCATACAACTTTTATTACTATGTCACTAGCAAATAGATTCAAGACCCAAGATAATCCTATTACGTAGAATTGTTCTCTTTCAAAAATTGAATTTACTATGAATGACTCATCTGTATTGGAAAAAAAAATTGGGATTTTTCAGAGTACTCTTAAATATTTACTACTATACAATTGGAGACTAATCTGAGAAACTAAGATTTCGTGAGCCGCTGTGCATATTTAATTCAGTATAAACAATATTTAAAAACTATATTTTTGAAAACCAATTTAAAACAAGTATCAGTAAAAATAAGCAAATAAATAAAAATATTTAAGGACATTTAAGAGATTTTTTTCAAAACAGGCTATTGCAGTGATTGCGAACCATTGGCACGCGTGTCACTCATAGCACGCGACACAATATTTTGGATACGCCAGCGGTAAAATTGGTTTGCGTTTTATTTCAAAATAACAGTTTACTTTAAAGTATTTGGAACAAACGCGAATGATCGATCGCAGTTCGCCAACCCTGGGCTATTGTGCTGTAGTAAGATGTATCAAAAAAAAAAAAAAAAAAAAAAACGACAAACTGCAGGAAATGTCAGGTGGTCATGGTCATGAACTCGTGGCCGGAGTGCCATGAGTTTGAGCCCTAGAACCACTGAAAGCCCGCTATACAGAAAGTCTGATGCAGGCTAAATTTATTGTGGTTGAAAATTCATTCGTTGGTTGGCTGAGAAAGGAGAGCGGGGGTGCTAACCCAGATTTAAACCTCGTCACTTGATCGTGGTTGATCGAAATCAATCACCAATAGCTCTCGTCTTGCTTTAAAATGCAAAGATAATAAGAACTCACTCAAGAAGAAATGTCAGTTAAGAAATTCTGCAACAAGGGTCGGAAATCTTATAGCTGTGGTATGCCAAGCCAATCTACCAACATGATTCAGCGTGCTAAGCGGTAGAAAAAATTTGAAACAATTCGATTCCCACGATAATGCATGTAGAGTTAGAGAAGAGGTAAAAAGTACTGATTTACAGTTTTATTATTGTACTGACGACGCTACTAACTACAGTTAGCTACCACTCCTAATAAAAATAAATTTATTTACAACTTCTGACTACTCTTACACCTTATTCATTACTAATTATATCTCACACCTTATACATTACTAATCTCTCACACCTCATAACCCCTCACAAATTCTATTCAATCTCTCTCTAACGCTCGTCATACACGGGGATACACTTACACAACGCCGCTGTTGAAACAGCGCCATCTATAACCGAATAATTTATATAAAGATATTCACTCACAAAAACCGCCACATAAAATGTAAGTATTCTTTCAGCATAGTTAAAAAATTAAAATTGTATATGTTATATGTGTATTACGTATGTTTTAAATATATAAGTAATAGATAATAGAGAGAGAGAGAGAGATAAGTAACATACAAAATAAAAAATGTTCCCCTTCAATATAGTTAAATAAAAATTTTCAATGCGAACCTTGTCCCTGCGCTGTGGTAGCCTAGTGATCTGGGTGGCGGACTCGTGGCCAACGTATCATGAGTTCGAGCCTGTACCGCTGAAGACCCGCCTTGTACGGGAGCGATGCGCGTTAAATCTGTCGAGAGCTCAAATGTCCTCCCATTGGTGTGGAGTCGTAGTTAGGAGAAGGAGGCAGGTTCCATCTCAGAGAGGTTTTGTCCTCGTCACTTGATCATGGTTCAAAATTATGAAATCCGTCGCCAAAAGTCCTCGAGTAGCTGAACAGTTCGACGTTAAAATGCCCTCACTCTCTGTCCCTATCCCGTTCTACTTCATATTGCAATATTAAGAGTATAATTTGTGACTTTAAAATTATAACTCGATTCTCTCTCTGAATATTGAGAGAAGTTAAATAATTTCACACATTAAGGACTCAAAATATCTTTCGTATGAGAAAAGATTTGTTCTCATAGATATGTAGAACCTAAAGCGGAAAGAATATCACTTGCAATTTTCTTCAATTAAATCTCTTCAGCAATAACATCCAACACAATTTAAAATAGCTGTCGATTTACCATTAGAGTTATCTTCCAGATTTTTTAATAATTCCTTAAATCTTCCTTTACATAATTTTGAGGTTGTTAGTTCAATCAGCTCCGTTTTAAAATCATCTCCTTTACTCAAAAATTGACTAATTTGTAAGGAAGTGTAAAGTGCCACTAAGAGTTGTACCGCGTGCCATTGGTTGCCAACCGCTGTTCTACAACAACCAAATATACAGTAGAACGTCGTTTATCCGAATCAATTGGGACCAGACACCATTCGGATACGCGATTGTTCGGATAACCGAAAATCGAATGCGAACCATGCAGTAAATGATACTGGGTACTATACAAATATTGAAAATCATCACATGCGGGAAACGTGCTTGAAGAAAAAGCCAAATAGGTGAAAATGTCACAATTTTACCTTGATTGGGGAAAATAATCACTTATTTTTCGGTGTACCATTATAGATCTTCGTTTTTTCACTGCAAGGTATCTGATTCTCTTGAGCAGCAGTAGTTGAGTAGGACAGCACTCTCATTGTTGTTCGTACTACTCAACAGCTTTCTCTAATGCAGAAACGCGTCAGAATTTGATGGACCCTTGGTGTTTTCATTGTTGTTGTTCTCGTCTTCATCCGTTTAATCGACGACAGAGTCGGATTCTTCTTGCACGGAAGTCACTATCTCGTATTATTTAGCATTTGAAATCCACAGTCTTCTGCATCGCATACCATCCAGGTTTCTACATCAATAAAACTCAACAAAACAGCACGTATACAGCCCCTCACTTGGGAACAAACTGACCTAATATTCCACGCAGATGTTTACCAAATCACAAAACTGAAATTCCCCAAATATTCCTCACCTTGGGTTTTCCCGTTTCTTTTGGCTTCACAGGAAACAAATGTTGAGCATTGCACTGTTCGAAAACGTATCCGGAATTTGGTTCGGATATTTGACTCTCCGGATAAACGACGTTCTACTGTATAAACCTTTTTAGCTGATTTTTTTAAAAAATTCACTCGCGTTAATCATAGAAAAGTAAATTGTGTGCTGAATCTGCAATTTGGTGTGTTTTGTTCTGATTCAGGTGCAGACGGTCCTCCGCAAGGCGTACGTCAGAGCCGCCCTGCGTCGCAATCCCAACCACCGATACACATGGAAATGCCGCACCACTCGAGCCTCCCAGACCAGTACTTATGTCTCCAATTGCGACACCTCTGTCACAGAGACCGCCCTGGTTCGCCCTGGAGCTGGCCCCAGGTCAGTACATTTGCTGCGGGAAGTGAGGACGTACGAGAAGGGTGGATTGAGAAAGTATGGTGGGGGAAGAAGGTATGTATAATCCGAATATCGAATGCTAGTCTTGTAAGAAGAATTAATGAAATAGTAGCATAATCTGTTTCTCCCAAATTATATTTTTCAATTGCATCTTTCATAGCTCCTAATTAAAATAGTATATATTGTGTCGCAACTCGGAGGTCACTGGTGTAGGAGGGTTTGGAGAAGCAGACATGATCTTAAAAACAGATATTTTTATTTTAGATGTATCACTTTATGAATGATGTACAACTTTTTGGCTTAACCTTGAAACCAATCTTAAATCATAATTCTTAATCTAACTTATGAGATTATTTAAAAAGGCTTATCTTGGATCTTATCCTTAAGCAAGTCCTTCTTGAACACTGATAACACGAACCACGGTACAGATTCACTGCTATTTCCTTGCACAACTCTCATTGGATTCGAAGATGAATATTAATTTCAAGCCGCACTAATTCCTATTAGCAATTCACTTTCTATTATTCCGAGATTTCACAATTAACCTCATACACCTTGATTTCAGGGTTTAAATAACATAGGCATTTACATAAAATCAAGTCATCTCTGCGGAAAGCAGTGTTTAAAACAAAAGCACAGTTAAATAATAGCTTCCTCAAGATGAGTAGTAGAAATATCTACTCACAATTACAACAGGGAAGGAGTTAGTTTTCCTACATGTAATGATCACGATATAAGAACATGTCTTCTTAGAAATGTATGCAGGTTTGTAATTGTGAGGATACAGCATTTTCCGAAATGATGAGTACGAAATATCCTTGATGTTCAAGATATATTTTGTTAAAGACAACAATACGTATCACGAAACTCTTGAACCTGGATATTTTCAGAAATAAATAAATATTTGATACTCACATTAGTAATTTAATCCATATTGCAAAGATTTACTAAAAACCACATTCGTTATAAACATAAAAAATCTTGATAGTTACAAGCAAATCATAATTTTGACTCATTTAAAAATATGTTTATAACAAAAACTGCAATAGCATATGACATGTTTTGGAAATTGCAATCTTCCAAAACATAAACCTTTGCAATCGGTTTTAGGATAATTGAGAAACCTTTAACTCCCTCTACCATTGTGTTGGGAGTCGAGGGGGGGGGGGTTAAAAATCTTAGGGATCCACGATATCAGGCTGATACAAAAAGGGGGTGGGGTGATCGAATGTTTAAGAACCGCTGGTGTAGAATATTATTCCTTGTGATATGTTGCCTATGGCAGTAGGAAATAATAAGCAGAGAATGTGCATATCGACAATCATGCTGAATGTGATTGAATTCCTCGTTTGGAAAGTGAATGTAGAGAATAAAACTTAACATTTCACTCTTATTTTGTATGAGTTATTATTATTATTTTTTATTTTTAATACATTTTGCATTATATAGCGCCATAATTACCCCCATCCGCAATTTTTTAATCTATTTTTCTTCCACGGAATCTTACTTGACATACCGTCATTCGCTTGCATACTAAGTTTGATGTCATTTCTATTGTTAGATTGAGCTACAATTGACCTTGAGTACTTTCAGTTTAAAAAAATGACCTGGTAGTTTTTGACTTGAATGGTAAAAAATAAATCTATTCTTGATATTCTAGAGAACTGATTATAAAAGCTTCATAATATATGATGTTATTAATATTTTATTCTTTTTTTAGGTGCGATCTCAACGGAATGAATGTCAGTGATGTTTAAATGGATGTTTGTTGATGACACTACTTGTAGAAAGCACCTCTTTTAGTATAGTTCTTCCCGTAAAATTTCGAAATGGAGCTAAATATCTGAACTCTGCTGCAAAAACGAAATTTATAAAAGCTCAGTTTTTTCCTTAGATTGGATTAGAGCATGGATTGCATAGATATAAAAGGCGTAAAACTCGAACGCTCTCCATGAACAAATATTGATTCATATTTAACTTTATATGGAAAAAACTTTGGTACATATCTTGCGCCCATTCTTATTTACAATGGTTAAAAAAAGTGAATATTTTTAACGTATGCTTAAGAAATGGTGCATTTATGTCTAAAGTAATTGTTTCCTTAAATAAGTATCAAAACCCTGTGTACGAACCCTGCGTAATATTTCGCAAAAAAATTGCGATCTACAATATCTATATCAGTATTTTACGATTAGTTTTATGTGAGGTATTTTTACGATCTATATCAGTGTGTGTGTTTTATTTCAAAGAATAAAAGATAAATTTCTTTATGAAAAATAACAAAATATTTGATAAAGAATGTATTTTGCATAGGTAAATTAATTTAAAAAGCACAATTAATAATATTTAAGATGAGAATTTATTTTATTATTTATGGTCTAAGGTAAATTGAAATAAAGCTACGGAGATCTGGATGTTTTGTACTTTTTAATACATTATTTAATTCCTTCTAATGATATTGTTGCTAATTTACGAACTGCGAGTTCAAATACGATTTTTAACCTGTGAATTTTTAAAGTTTTAGCTCTTTAAAAATAATTTGGGCAAATGTTTTCCTTAATTAATCTATTATATATTTAGATTAATTAAGAATGGGACGAAAAGTTCTGTAACTTAAAATGTCTAAACTGCAAAATTACAAGCCTTGCAGAGGTTTTTCATTTATAAATCCAATTCCTTTATATCCTTAAATATTTGGAAAAATGAAGAGATTATTTTCATAGCGAAATTAGATAAACCAATTCAAATTATTTGTGCCATAACCAAACTATTTATGAAATTATTCAAAGAAAATATTTTACCAAATGCATTTTCAATGATTAAATCTGAATAAATTTTTGAAATGGAACATTTTAAAATAAAACACACTTTTTTATATTTATTATTATTCTAATATTAAATACTTTATATCAAAACAAATATTTCATCATTTAAGGAAAAAATGACAATTTTGTACTTAACGACGTTGTATTTCATAGATTTGCCTTTAAAGTGATTTTTTAAAAAATGCCACTACTCTCTCTGACAACGGAGTTTCATAGACTATCCTCTATTTCCTTTTTTCTACTTTATTATTATTATAAATAAACTGCATTAAATCAGAACATATTAATAAACAAAGGCTCTAAGCTAAGTCATTAAACAAATTTTTTAAAGCGCATAAAAGTAAATTTCATTCTTCAAGTGCCTGGGTCTTCATTTTGTATGTTTGATTTCTCATTAATGGCACATAACAGCTACAAATGAAAGTATAAATTCCGAAATTCATTCTAATAGAGAAAATAAAATATAAGCCATTTTCTTTGTGAAAACACATTAATATTTAAAATTTCCTTTATTTATTGTTGAAGTGTACAGGAACTACCAAATGAAGTGTACAGGCTTCAAAATTACTACCGGATTCTGATTTTATTATAATATAAAAAGTAACACATATTGTAGTAAAAAATTTATTTCTTCAGAGATTCGAACGGAGTTTATGAAAGTGAAATATGCTTCACAATTCATCTCTTACATTGGAAGATTTCTGAAGCTTACATGCAGTAAAAAATATATATATATATATTATGAATTACGATTAAAATTTTAAGAAAATAGTATGTGGGCTAAAACTCACGCACGTGTGGGGAGCAATAATCGCACAGATTTTCATTTATTTTACAGTAGTTTTTTATGTAAAAGTTGTAGTTCTTGTTCTTTACCCTTAAAAAAATAACTGTATTCCAATGCTGATCTTATATATCCTTGTGGCTAACAATACGTTGCACAACTTGTCAACAAATAAATATTGCACATCCTGAGTAATAATCATTTTTATCTGTATAATTTAAGTAATTTATCCAGTGTATAATATTGCCCATAATAGCTACATATCATGCAATGTTTACGTAGTAATATAGCACGAATTGCAATTTTTATAGTTAGTTCTACTCCCTTCTGATGTATGTAATAAAAGAATTTTTAAAAACATAAAAAGTTAGATATATTTACACAGTTACGAAAAGTTATTCTTCTTTTAAACTCATATATATGCCAATGTCGAGCTTGTTCTGGAGTGCCACATCTAACATAGACATTTCCCGTTTCTGAATCAATTGAGTTGAAATTCAGAAGATAATAGATAACTATTCGAGGAAAAATAATCGAAGGAAATACAGAAGTTATTTTCATCTTTCTCATTTAAAAGTAGGAAATATTTTAAGGCTTAGAACTGTATTCACTTTCCTGATTAATTATACGATTAAGTTCATGTGACGTCATAGTCACGTGATAACTGCAATCACATGTTTCGAACCAATCAGTTCATGAGTTTTGCTATGGCCAACTTTTGATTTTACAGAAACTTTCCTTTAAAAAAGTGCATTTTTGTTAACAGAAAAAACCCGCATGCATGTAACCAAAGTGCACATGATTTAAAAGTATACGCATATTATAATTATTTTTTTACTTTTGAAAAAGTCTCTTAAAGATTTTTAATCTTTACTCATCTATTAAATTTGAAATTTTATATAAATTTTAAAGTAGAACAACAAGACTAATTACAGTTTGGGATTCAAAGGAGAACACACGTGATATGATTCGTCATGTGACCATTACGAATTCAGCCCATTTCAAGGCCATATTATTGCAAATTGCTGTTGTTTCTTAGTGTGAGAAGTCAGTAATATTGCAGGAAAAATTGTTTTAAAATGTGTGAACTGTAAATAGATTAAAATGTAAAAAATGGCACCAATAGCCTTTTGTTTGTTTAAAAGTTGCTGTGTATGTGTGTGTTTTATTTTTGTTACTTAGTCATACTCAATATTCTTTGTAGAAAATGAATATAATTAAACACTGAATTTTCCCTGAATTAACTTATTTTAAGAAATAAGTCTTACGTATTTTTTTCATCATTATCAGATTTTATGTTTGTTTATTTTTTAAGAAAAAATTCAATGCCTAAAGTATTTGATTAAATGCCAAAAATATTTTATAGCTTTTAATAAAATGTTTTGTATCATTTCTATTTGTAATGCTAAATCGGAAATTGGATAATCTTCAATTCAAGTATTAGTTCGTGAAAAAATATAAAGTTATGAAAACATAAATTTGAAAACTAAAAAAAAAAAAAAAGGGAATTAATCACTCACATAAGAAAAAAAGATAACAATTATTACTAAAACCATAATTAATTAAAAATTATGATTAATATATAATATTTTAATGAATATAATAATTGATACATTTCAAATTTCGAAGTGTATTCTATCGTTAAGTCATCCAGTCCTTAATTAAGAAAAAATCTACTTTTCTCCATTTCGCCGGCACAAATCTCGCCAAGCAGACTTTATTTGGGACAATATACAGTATACACAACAACGCTTCTTGTAAAAGCCAGATTTTCTTTGGTTTTTTATTCATTTTTGACGTATTTAGGAAAAAGTCGTTAGTTCTAAGAAAAGACCGCGACTTGTTTTCAAAATGTTCTGGTAAAAAGTTACTAGTGGGAATATGTTCCATTTGTCGTTGGCTGTATCTCTTTAGCGACTCATCACCTGTGCCGGTGAAATAAATAAATACCGAAAAATATACTAAGAAGATTTAAGAATAGAGAAAATAAAAAACTAATTCTTTTAGCAATAAATAATAGCATTCGTGAAGATTCTGTTAAATCGTTATTTCTTAATAGATATCTAAAATTAGTTTGCAAAAATTTGCTGGTAGAAATAAAATCGGTTGACAGCATAAAAATTCTAATTTAAAACATCAATAAACTTCCTAAAAGAATTTCATACTTTAAATCAGTCCAAAGAATATTGATTTGAATACCCTCATTATTATAAAATTAGGTGCTTACGAATTATCGCAACCTATTGGTGACATTATATGAAACGAACCGCATAATTGCCAATTCAGCGTGTATGACACATAGGAAATCGCAGTTGCTAACTTGGCGATTTATTTATAGAATTGGCGATTGTCGCGATGATACGTAAGTACCTAAAATTATTATAGATTTCGAAATACTTGCTCACAACTTCGAACGTTTTGTAATAATAATATATGTAATAAAGGTCAAGTTTAATATTAAAATCATAAATATACAGCTGAATTTATAGAAGTTGGAGATATCATGACTCCATACGATTGGCCTTTTATGTAGTAAACCGGAAATTCAGAAAGCAATATAGAAAATTGTGAAAAAAGAAAATAAACTTCTCAAAGCCACAGAAAATTTTATACTGAGTAAGCAAGAACAATGTTCTAAATGAAAATTTGAATTATATTATTAAAATGCATTGGATATTTCAGCAAAAATTTACATAAGTTATTGTATATATGCTTTGATGTTTCTGTGTGTATTGTCCTCTTCTTCCTACTTCAATGTGTTTAAATGTATCTGATATTACATATAGATATGTGTCATTTTAAAGTAGAAATATCGATGTTACTTCACTATACTTGTAAATCACGTCATCATGAATAAATTATATCAAAACTATTGATTTTGTTGTATTCATTATGATTACGTGCATACATTTACAAATTCATTCATTGTTTTAATCACGAATAAATTATTGTTCGAAAATCACTGGACTAAATTGCATTAAATCCTCTGATTTATGCGTACAATTATTAAAAGATTGATAGAGGATGTGTGACGAACGACAAAATATGGAAATTCTACGTCTCTTTTGAAAAAATAAAAATAAAATAAATAAAAAGTATTGCATCATTTTGGGGGGAAAATATAAAAATAAACATTTCATGAAAAGTATCATTTAAGAACCTTACCATTTCATATAAACAATGTTCAAAAGAAACTTTCGTCCTTTAAGTGCTTTAAATGAAAATTTTCATTTTATTCATCTATTTACTTCATTGTCTATTTTTTGAATAAATAATGTTTTTTTAAAAATTTTACACCATATTCAAATAAATACGTGTGTATTGAATTTCAAAGAAAATAAGAGTCCCGTGTTACATACCAGAAATATCTGGTTGCTGGTTGCAACCACGATAACCAATAGGCTCAATCCATGTGACGTCATAGTCAGATGATAATGATAACAACAAGTTTTCAGACAATCCGTTCAAAAACTAATGTGATGTCAAAGTCACACGTTAAAAGCAATCATGTGTTTCTAGCTAATTAGCTCATGCGCTTAGTTGTTGCCAACTTTTGATCTTTTAAGAAACTTTCTCTTAAAAAGTACAAATTTTTCAACATTACTAACGCAGATAGGTAGATAAAATACATTTTATTTAGAAGTACATGCTTAAAATAACATTTGATTAAATGAAATGCTAAGAAATGAAATGATGAAATTTTATCCAAGTTCTACAAATTGAACAAGTACCATTAAGTTTGATGTCTGTTTTGAATTCAATGGTGAACACGTGTTTGTCTTTGTCATGTGACCGTCATGAATTGAGACCATTCCTTACAGTTGAAATCAAGTCACTGGCTAGAATCCTGATTCCACCGAAGACCCATCATATAACTGGTCTGTTGTATGTTAAATCTATGGATAATCGAAGTCTTCACATTAAAAGAGTAGAAATTTGGAGATCGCGGTAATATGAAGTCCTAATCATTTAACGTTGGTTCAAAATTATGAGGACCACCCCCAGTAGTTCTCATTTTGCATCTTAGTGTACATCAGTGATTCCTAAAGTGGTCTATATGGAACCTAGGGGTTTATGACAACCTGCAAGGGGTCCTCGGCAGTGAAAACATAATTCGGGGGTGTAATTGGGGGTCTTCGATAGCCTAAACCAGATTGTGACTTTAATTTTAATAGAAAATCTTATGAAGTGTATTTACCTATTTAACAGCTTTATTTACTAAATATACTGGGGTAAATTTGCAATTACAAGGCGACAGCATACATTTTATTAAAAAAAAGGTCCATAATTTCAGTGTTTATTGCCAGAATCAAGCTAAAGGAGTATAAAACTGGACGTCGTGAATTTTAACAGTTTCTCAAATTGTCACAATTTGCCAGAAAAATTACATTTTAACCTATGCTCAACATTTAAATGCCCTTTACTCAGGTTTTGAAACTAGGTTTGAGAATGTTTTGACCATGATAATATCACAGTAAGTAATGAATTCATGTTGTCATAGTTAAAAAAAAAGAAGAAAAATGTCTGATTACAAAAGGAACTTATTTTAATGACCCTAACGAAGATCTTAAAGTATAGAAACGAATGTCTGCAATTTTGGCTTTAAAAAGATATACCTGTTATTTTTTCGAATTATGGAACATCTTAAAGTTTTTAATTGCTTTTCTTAGAGAGGAGGAGTTTCAGCATCGTTGCCAATCTCCTCCCCCCTAAGAAAAACAGGAAGAAAAAAAAAGAAAGATTTGATCCTATATATATACTGACCGCGGAGATTGAGAGTTAAACCTGAAAAGATTGATGCCAAATATTCAAAATGTTTTATTGAAGCACCAGATTCATCCCACCCATTAAAAACATTTGCTTGTTGCTCAATTACTTCATGCAAAAATTATTTTATATATTAAATTAAAATTTAATTAACTAATGCACATGTGTTTCTTAAGTTTTAAACACACTACTTAACTCCAGTTAGAAACATAAAATTTTTAAAGAAAGTAGTGCTATACCAGCGATCAAAAAACATTTAAGTTGATAAATTTGCAAAAATTTAATATTAGGTAAGTAAATTAAACATACACGAAAACGAAAAACATGGTAAGGGGTCTATGAGACAAAAAAGTTTGGGCGCCTATGGTGTACATTAAGAAAACAATCAAACTTTCATGAGTTGCGTGGCCTAGATGTCTTAGCCGAGTTATTTTTTTTCAACTTCCTTAATTTCTAATAATGAATAATAGAAAGCGCTGTACTTTTTAAATGAACCAGGCCATCAAAATCTTTACGAGAATGACGTGGAATTTGAAAGATAATGACCAACACTTTTTTCATTTTCATCTTTTGATGTCGACTTAAATTACGAGCGTCTTCGCTTTTTTAAAGGGTTTTTAAATTCAAGAAAGCGACGAAATCTTTCTCCTTTACTTCCGTTTGCCTTTCCGTTTGCCCGTAATCCATTCATCCTTTTTCAGATAATTCTTTATTAGAATGTATCATACTTCCAAAGTTAAAGGAAAGAACATTGTTTTTATTTGTGTGTCATTGTGCTTTACTTTTTTTGCTAAAAATTAAAATCAAATCCGAATTAATAGATAAGCAGAGGAATATCTTGCAGGATAATCTTTTAGACACACACTCACCTGATAACACGGACAAAACTCCTGGTTGTTCAAACTGATAACATTGAGATCTCTAAGTCTAATTGCGATAGATTAATACAAAAGAAATAACATTAATTTAGTTTATGTGGAATATTAATTAAATAGTGGATTTACTCAATAATGCAGTTTATGAATTCTGAGTGAATTCAGTAAAAATTACCGTGTGTAGGAATTCAGACGCTTGATCTTTAAATATAATTACTCCTGAAGGTTCTCGTAATATGTGAGAGGCGATAATCTTTAAAATTGTGCTTCTTTGAAATTTTTGTTATTTTTTTTCCAGCTCAAAAATTGAAAGTTTATTTTTTTGAGACTCTAGGTAGAGACTCATTGTGTGCCTGCAAGTATAACACAAAGCTTACAAACGTAAGTCAATACTCAATCAATAGTGGTAGAATGTTCCTAGCAGACGGATACAGGCACAAATGGAAATCAAAAGGGGAAAAAGAAATAAGAATGGATGCAAATACAATAAATACAGAACAAAATACAACATTACTCACATGCAAAAATGGAGACATTCAGTAATTAAAATTATACAATGATGAAGGTTTGGAAACACATGTGTGATCATATACAGATTTCAAAAGATTTTCAAAATACAAATACATAAAACATACATACACACAAACATATATATATATATATATACATGCAAATACACACATATACATCCATGTACAGTAAATGTTAGCAAACACTCACACACACAAAATTACAATCTAAATAATACGGGAATAAACAGTATTAATATTCGCAGAAAACGATTTAAAAGATTTGCTCTGAACAAAGGAAGGCAGAGAAAAGAGGAGGCGACGCTATATTGTTCTTTTGTTGGTAATTCATGAGAGTACGTCTTTCGGAAGTGAATTTAGTACAAGCAAGTATCAGACGCTTGACATCCTGGACTGTGTCACTGGGAAAGTTGAAATTGGAGTACAAATGATGATGATCTAGTACTATAGTTTTTTTTGTCCACGGTTGGCATGTTTAGCACAGATGGAAAAGTTTCCAAAGAAGCTTAACCTCTGCCCTGAGAAGGCATTGGCCAGTCTGCTATTTGTCATGTGAGCCCTTAACTCTCTCTATGGAAGTGTTTACTCTTGGAAACTAGAGTAAACACTTTCATAACATCGCTCGCAAAAGCTCCGTCTTCACGGACATGGAATGTTGCGGTTTGGTAGTACGAGTACAGTGTGAACAATACTCCCACAAAACTTTCTGCAACATTCCAGAAAACACAGCCTTTTGAGGAACAATATAACTTGTGCTTCAGATTGGGAAGATATACTAGGGTCAGATGACTGATCTTGCTGTAAGATCATAGTATTGCGTAGTTTTTTCATGAGCATTTTCAGTTGATTTCTGCCATAGCTTCTTGCTACCTTTAGGCATTTTTCTCCTTTCAGGGAAGGATGCCCTTTAGGTTTTTTTTTATATCTGGCTGATATGAGATCCATATTTATAAATTCAAACGACAAACAAATCGAAGATGGTTTTTTGTTCTGAAAAGAAATTTTAGTGTTGTAAAAACAATATAAAGTTTGAATAAAATCGAATATAAAAAGTGTGCATGCAAGTCTGAACGAATTCTAAACTAGTAATTCCAATTTCAATCTCAGATGCAGTTAAAATGAATTATTGCCACTCTGAACACTTAATAAATGAATATTTAAAAAAAAATAGTGAGGCTTTGTCAAAAGAAAAGAATATTTTGTCAAAATATATCACAGCTTTTTAAGCGTGACAGCAGAATGCAAACAAAAAGGCGTGGTCATGAATGAAAAAAAAACCGTAATTACCCCATAATTCAGTAAAAATTTCAGAAAAATTTTTTTTTTGGTTTGATAAAGAGCTTAATATATCGCTCCAAAAAAAGTCAATATTTTTTCGAAATTTTGGTCAATTTTCCGCAAATTAGCTCTCCACTGTAGCCTTAAATATAGTCAAATCAAATTTTCTTTCAAACAAGCAAAAAATATGAAATAACTTCTATATTTACTCAAAGCGAAGATTTGTAAAACTGTTTTTAGTACTACAGATTGAGTTAAATAATGAAAGGTAAAATATTCTCTCGAAACTTTTTTGTCAGGTAACGAGCTAGGGTTTGAAGTTCCTGTTAAATTTCTTCATATATTTTCAAAAATCTATAGTTAATTTTGTGGACGTAAATTCAATATATGAGTAAATGTAATTATTTTTTTGTAACAGAAGCAGCATCAGAGTACATTTTATGAAACAGGCTTTCATTTACTGCTCTCATTTCAACAAAGTTAAAATCTTTTTGCGTAAAAAATTTACCACATCCAGAAATTCATAAATTTACTATTTATTTGACAAATCTTTTCATATCATAGACTAGGAAAATGTTTAATGAAAAATTTTCAATTTTTCACTTCTATTTTTCACCCACAAAATTGAATTTGCCCTAACAAGATAGAAAACTTTGCTTTTCCACTTTTATTATATTTATTCTATGCAATCTTCAGAAAATATTTTCGTTCGACATTTTTCTGCCACAGTCAACACATTTTTTTATATTATAGCATATTTTTTGATAAATTGAGTACCTCAAAGAACTCCATTTGTAAGTTACACAAAATAATAATATAAATCTTGAATAACTGAATTTATCCTGTAATCCAGTGCTTCTCAAAGTTTCAACATTCGCGGCCTAAAATTCGATCATAATTTTCATCACGCCCCTCATACAATAACAATACATTGAGTTCAATAATACTATACTTTGGCATTAAAGTTACGATACAACTTTGACCTCTTAAGTGCTACCGGCTTATATAAAAGTCTCACTCAGCCAAAGCGTTAATTTCCCCGGACATATAAATACGTCTTTCCAAAGTACGATGTTTTCCGTGCACTGCTATCTGTAAAATTATTCCGAAGACTTTGGAATACTATAAAATGACCTTGGCAAAGTTTGCCAAGGATTTACTTATTTCAGGTTATTTATTCTTCTTTATTTCTCCCCCCCACACACACACAATACACCACATACGCATGCTTACGTGGAAAACAATTGGCATTGGGAAGCGAATCGCGTAACTTTTAATCGGAAGTTAAGGGATTAATTATAAACCGTACAAATTATCAAGATAAGAGTTAATTTTTGTATATAATTTTATTTTTGTCAATCCTATGGGGGTCACTAGTAATTATTAAACTTGTTCTTAACGTAGTATTGTTAAATTAAATATAAAATACATTGTGTAGCACTGATACATTTATAAGTATAAATGTGTATTTTATTTTTATTATTATGTCAGAATGCATGTTGCTTGTTTACTTTCAGTAAATTAATAGTTTTTTAAATAAACTTTTGTTTTTAACTTTTTTATATGCTTGCGACCCCATCGTTGAGTTTTCACCCCTCAAGGGGGTGCACCCCACAGTTTGAGAAACGCTGCTGTAGTCCAAACAACAGGGATTTAATTCGAAGGATCAACCTATACTGGATGTCTTAAGCAAACTGACATATTTGTTGAAGAGATTCTCCCTGAGTCTTTTGAAGTTCACGTATTAGAGAACTGCAACTATGTTCGATGTTTATTAGTTAAATTTGGAACTAAAGATTGTTTACACTCGTTCTCATTCTTTTATAAGAGATCCTAACTATCCAAGAGCCTTTTCGAAAGGAATCTTCTTAGTATTTGAGAGAGAGAGACAGAGTTAGGAATGTATATTTCGAAGTTTCCTTTAGAAAATCGAGGACTTTGTAAGCTGTTTTACCACTCTGGAAATATCTAAGACACATTAAAATTACATGGCTTGTTTGATGACTGAAAGTATTATGAAATATATGAATAAGGCTTAGAATGGTGGCATATATTTCATACGGACTATGTAAATTATTTTAGTTTTAATATCCTTTGTACAAGATTAATACGCGATAAGACAAAAATTTGTTGATAATTATTTTATTTTAATAATTCAGATTTAAACTAAAATTAGAGAAATTATGTTAGCAAAGAGAAAACAATTTTTATTTCCTAGCAGACAATGAGTACTGCAGAAAGGAATGATCATTAGCTCTGCGGAGAAAGACAATTTGATTAAAAGGAAACTGAAATAATTTAAATTTAAAATAATTACTTGTTTTACAACTGTTTTAATTTATTGAATACCAAATTAATTGTTTTATTGCACAATCGTTATTAGGCAATATTTCAAACTAAGGT
Organism: Trichonephila clavata; assembly: GCA_019973975.1. Classification (NCBI taxonomy): domain Eukaryota; kingdom Metazoa; phylum Arthropoda; class Arachnida; order Araneae; family Nephilidae; genus Trichonephila; species Trichonephila clavata. The sequence continues at coordinate 37,129 of BMAO01028487.1, forward strand.
TAAAAGTTTGAATAAAAATAATTATAAAATTAGTTTTAAGGAATCTGATACGTTCGAACCATGATTTTGCAAAAGCGTGCAAACGAATATTTTTTCCATATTTAGTTTCACTTATATTAGAATACACGTATAAAATTGTTTTAAGAATATTATTACAACGAAAAATTATTTCAATGCAATATTTTGGCAAAAAACTAAAATAGAATTAGCTATTTTCAAAACATTCTTCTTTAATGGAAAATGCTTCTATAACAATAATATTTTCCTATATATAGTTCAGACCAGAACTTGAACTAGGATTTTTGAAATATATAACTTAGAAGTGAATTTATCCACATTTTAATAAAATTTTAACAAAATTTTAAATTTATTTATTTCGAAAATAAATAAAATTTGTACTTAATTTTAATTTTAACAATTTTTTTACAAAAATTATGAGAAGTTTTAATAAAAATATACCGATACTATTTTAATAGATAGTTACTCTGAAAATAATGTGAATATTTCAAAAATTCTAGCTCAGGCATTCTAGAGGTCTTAGCAATATGTAATCAATATATTATTATTATAGAATCATTTTCTATAAAAGGAGAATGTTTTGAAAATAGGTAATTCTAAGATCAGTTTTTGCAAAATATTGCATTTAAATATTTTTTTATTGTAATAATATTCTTAAAACAATTTTTATACCTGTGTTATAATCTAAGTGTGACACTAAATATTAAGAAACAAATATTTGTTTGTACGCTTTTGCAAAATCACGGTTACGAATGTAGTCGGATACCAAAAATATAAAGGTTTGACTCATTTTATTAATTTTAAGTTGAAAAAGATTCTAAATCAAGACAAATGTTGGATTTTAGAGACTAAGAACCGCTTTAGATCATTTTTTTTCTCTTGAAGAATAAGTCAAAAAAGAACATGATTAATCTTTGTCACTTCGATATCATACATATACATTTTAATCTATAAAGCAATTAATGTACTTAAATGGAATTTTACATTTTCATCTTAATAGCGTATTCAATGCTTTAGAAGATATTTAAAATAATTGAAGTTATCAAAAGAAAACAGCTTTTAGGATTTCTTTTCCAAAAAAGATCTCATCAAAAAGGAAAAAAAAAAAGTTTTAGCATCCTTTAAGTGCTTATATGCCTTCTTGGTCTCGTTGATAACAAGAGTCAGACACTTTGTTCAGAAAAATTGCCATCCATGAAACTGACACAAGAAAACTATTACCTACAAACTGCTCTTCTGGGCTAACCAGGAAGGCAGAAAATACGATAAAAAATAGTTAAGAAGAAACGAAAGTTTTTTTTTTGAAGAGTTTCATTATCAGTTACGAATATACATTCTGATATTAAACTAATACACACATAGGTATATAGCCTAGAATCTGGATCCTTTCTAAAATTAAAGTAACGAGCTTATATGAGGATAAAATTTTATTCTAAAAAAATCAAAAATTCTGTAAAGTCTGTGTCTGAATCCGAGTTTCCAACTAGTTTGTAAAGTTCCCATTCATTCATTGAGATGTCTAAATGCATATACTTATCATACAGCAAGTTTTATCCTTCAAGATATAAAGCATAGGTCGATAATCACGTTCTGTGTACGATGTTTTCAGTTCTTTGTCCAAACAAACAGAAAACGCAGAAAGTAAGACAAGATTAGACAGTGTACAAAATAACAAATGAATGCGAAACATATGTTAACTTCAGATAGATTTTCTAGAGACACTTTTATCGTCATTGGCGTCTGGCGTTTTGCTTTACAGGAACTTGATTTGAAAATATTCCACCCGTTTGATAGCATTTTTGCATTTGTGGTGACATGATTAATTATTTTTTCCAGTTCGACTTATATATGAATTTCACATTTTGGGTAAAATTCTCGAAGGAAAAACGCACTCTTGATTTTTAGACTGATCAGCTTACATTCGGAAATATACGGTATATATATCTACACATATATATACAATTACATATATATCCAATACTACTCCAATTATCCTCAAAATAGTAAAAATAGTTATAAAAACAGAGAGATTAGAGATCTAAAGCATGTATTATGATCGATGAAGATCAAATCAAGGGGACTTACAAATCAGAAACTTCATTATATTTTAATACAAATATATCGTAATGACTAGCATATGACACATATAAGAAAAATTCAGAATATGAATAATTACAATATCATGAATATATATGAATAAGAATCATACAAAATTTACAAGCTATGATGAAGATATCTAAAATGTATCCCAATCGGAATGACTTTTATTCAGAAAGCTTATGATGAAGTCAACGTTATGCCAGAGTTGATATTGGGAAAGAGTTATATGATACATAATTAACGCAAGGAACAGTCCACGATACATTTTCCACGATACATTAATTGCTTAGACCTTTTTTATTCTTCAGCTATATATCGGATGAGCTCTAATTCAAGACTGAAGGTTTTTATGAACCCTTCATGTCTTTATTTCAAGAAATAATTCATAAATTGAATCATATAAGTGGGTAATTTTACAACAAATTTGTAATTTAAAAAATACATTTTACATTATATTGCCGGTAGAAAAACATTAATATACTATCCCATATGACAGAATAATATACCATGAATTGGGGTCTTATCATGATTTTATTTTTTGCTAAGCGTTCAGTACCAAAAAAGTAATTTATAAAATTATATCCAAAAGCACCAAACTATTACATATATCTCAGTATTCTATCGTTATATATACACTAAAAAGATGCAATATAATGCAGTGCTAACACCTTCATTATAAATAAAACTTGTCAAGGAGATAATTGCTTTTGTAGCATAAAACCTATATAAATGAATCTGATTAGTTATAATAATATTTTATTTACATTTACAGGGAATTTCTCACTTCAAGTAACTTAGATGCTAATTAGTGGGGATCCGCTTATGCTCTGTTCAAAACTATACATAAAAAGCAAATGTTTAACTGTCTTACCTGCTTGTGTAACATGCCAGGCAAGTTAAAGTCAATTAAAAAATTATTGACTTCCTTAAGTCCAATTGTAGATTAAACTGCCCAATACCGCAAACGGCCTTTAGTGAAGTTTTTAAAAAACACATTTACATTAATTATATGAATAACTATATAAGTATAGACACTACAATAAACACTTAATAGATTAGAGGTGGGAAACCATTTTTCTTTTAGAGGTCACATTTTAACTAGGCAGTGATAAATTAAGTTGTTTAAACTGTAATATTCATTTAGTATATTCATAGTGATTCGCTTCCAGACCAACAAACTTGCAGGGTATGGGGGGGAGGGGGTATAGAAACGACTCGGAATCATCTTATTTCGTGTGATTTACTGAAATGATTATTATCTTCGACATAAAAAAAAGATAGCGTGCTGTTTACCTAACGCAAAATTAGACTAAATATATGAATAATTAGCCAGACTTTTATGAACCTGAGGAAAACTTGTGACGGATCTGTACGTGCTTCACTAATCTTCTCAATAATTCTTTCAAGTTTTATTTATTTCAACCAATCACCACCGGGAGCCAAAGCGTGATTTATGCAAATGAGATATTTTATATAAGTTCGGGTTTAGCGAGTTATCGAGGGAGAATGAAATGAAATGAGAAAGAGTTGTCAAGTGAAGAGGAGGTAGATTTTGTAAAGAAAAGTGAATCGAAGCGTCGGGAATCCAACTCACAGTTGTTGATAAAATTAGTCCGTAGAAAAGCTACGGGAAAAGATGAAGATAGAAGTCGTATATTAAAGAGGGACTTCTCTAGCCTTGATCCGATCCAATCAAGATCCAAGTGACCTATAAGACGAACCTGCCGTAGTTTAAGAAATCAGGTTAGTGACTTAAGAATTGTAATTACGTATACGTGTGTAGCTGTAATTGTACGTGCCGATCTTTCGTAGATTCAGTTAAGGTTCCGTCGTTCACAATTAATCATCCCTTCTCATTCTCCACTGTGTTTTATTGTTCTTAAAATTGAATAGTGTTTATGTAATCTCCTTAATTAAGAGTTATCAATAAATATAGTGATTTATTAAGATGTCTAAGGAATTCTTTAATCCGCCTACACGTCCGAATCTAATACTATTGGAAGGGGAGTTGATAATCTTAGGGAGGTTATATTACACGACAAACTGGATCCCCAAAAACCCTTTTTCAGATATGTAATGTGAAGAAAAAAACTGATAACAGCGTATAAATACATAAAATGCCAAAGATAATGTGCTTCAATGCAATTAAAACATTTCAATGGAATATTATAATAATAATCTTTAGACTTTGTGAATGAAAAGTAAACATTAATTTGAAAATTTCTATTTAAACTCTTAATTTTATACCTTATATAGTGAGCCTTCGTTTACGTTGGTGTGAGGGTTGATGGAATCAAGAATCATCATTAAAATCGACTTTCATATCTTAGACTTTCAAATTTTCCAACTTCTAAGGTTAATGGGAGCTAGTCTATTTTAGCCTTCTCTCGATATGAGAAGAGACATACATTACTTACTGCAGATACTCATCTGAATTCCTTGAACTCGAATCTAAAGGTTCAAAACATTTTTTTTTGTGGATAAACTAACAATTTAAATATAAACTATAATTTAATCTAGCGTCAACACGTAATTTCTCTCTTCCACAAACTCAATTCACTTATGGTATCTGACTACCCTAAAATTGTTAATGTTGCCAAAAATAGGTTAATTTTTTCATGATTTTATCTCATAGGTCATCGTATTAGCTTTATATAAATACCAGAGGTACGATTTTCCGCTTACTAGAACAAAAACTACAAGTGTTTTTGTAAAAACAAATGCCATTACTTCAAGCAAGATATCATACCTTAAAACGCGTTTTACTCGAAAGGTGTTTTTTTTAAATGCTCTAAAGGGGCTAGCGATTACTCAAAAAGTTTTGAAAATAATTACCTGAAATTTTTTTGTGTACGTTTTGTATAATAATAGAAGTGTTTTAACCTTCAGATTTATAAGTCATTGTTT
>BMAO01028488.1:0-24495 GCA_019973975.1 Trichonephila clavata
ATTTTATGATATGGCAACCCATTATACTGAAACCATATTCGGTTATGAATGATAAAAGGAATATCTTAGACAGTTTGGCTAAAATTTGCTGTAGAAAAATTAGATAACACTGACCTTCGATTGGCTTCGGCAGAAAGTATGAGCCGATGAAAAAGTCGTTTATAATACCTGCTCATACATTCATAGAGAATAGTGATTGATATGGATGTGGATGTGCAGCATGCAAACTGATGTGCAAAAACTAACAACTATGTAAATTTTAAGCAGATAGCCATAAAATTGAAAAAAACTATTACTTCTCATACAAGAAACACGCAATCCAGTAGAAAGGTGATGCGCATAAAAATGTCATTAACAATATGTTATATGCGCCGTGAGTGTATGCAAAACGCATGAGGTCGGCTTGCACTGTTCCAGACTACAATAAAAGATAGAACAGAGGCACAATTAAGCACATTTGCTGTAAGTGCAAGTAAGTTTTTGCATGAAATATGGCTATATGAGATCACCAGGATGACTTGAGACGTGAGAGAATGTTCGGAAAGCTGGAGGATGGGTGTAATTTTACCAGTTTAGCTGAATAGTTGGGAATAAATAATAGTGCCATTTTACACGCTAGGAAAGCCTTCTAAACAATACATACAGCTGTTAGAATGGTTTGTGATGGCCGCCTTAGTGAAAAAACTGCAGTGATTGATCCATATATTGTCCTGCAGGCAAAAATATTAAGATATCAGTCAACAAATTCCATTGCACTGCAAATGTGTACAGCAACAGGGTGACTAGTGTCATGGTTTACTGTGGTCAGACGTCTTCACAATGGTGGTCACTGCGTATCATTCTTCGTATCTGATGGTGCCGAAAAAGCCTGCTACATTAAGTTGACAATGTAACATTTGAAAAATTCAATCCGAAGCACGCCTATCTAGGAATTGCTCATTAGATATTCATAGCGCGTCTATGCCATTGCTATTTACGTTGCCTTACATTTAATGCGTATACCTGCCGTTTTATCATATGTAATATTTCTCATTAAGACCGATAGCACGATAGAGGAGAATCTTCTACTTAGATGCTTATGGATGAATGGCAGCAAACCACATACTGCAATCTACTGGCATCGGAACTAACTAATCATTGAATTTATCTTTACTTCCGTACATTGCCTGTATTAAAGCGAATAACTGCTTCGCACGTTCAATAAATTATTTCTGTTAGAATAAATGATTGTTATAGTGTTTTCTACCATCCTTTTTAAAATTTGTACAATAAACTGGAAATTACAGAGGGATATTTACATATACATTGCTGGGTATAAAAATTGCAACACCATGAAGGAAAGCAAACACAAAAAATATATTTATTGTACGTTAACAGTATGGCATGAAGGCAAAATGATTTAATTTGCAAGCAGCTTGGGGGTGCAAAATGGAAATCGCTACCACTCACGGCAGCTAAAATAGTCCTTGCATGGATAGGAATGGAGTCGAGTTGGGTTCGGATGACAGAAACGGGCTACACTTTCAACGCTGCTTTAAATTTTATGCCACCATCAACCGTATTAGCTGGAGATAAATTGAGTGCCAGTCTTGCAGAAACCCATGACCAGTTATTTTCAATGGGTGGCAAATCTGGATACCGTGTAGGATAGGGTTATATTTGAATACCCTGTGTATAGGGGGTCAGATCACGCCACGCAATATGTGGTTTTACAGTATATTTCTGGTTGAAGGCTTTAAGTAGGCCTTGACGATAGGGCACAGTCATTGGATGTAAGATGTCCTAAATGTATCAATCTGTGTTCAAATTACCCTCTATCCGAAATAAAGGTGAGTGAGACGTTTACCCAATAATTTCCCAAACCATCACAACAGGGGCAGGAGTCCTATGTTGATATAAAACATAAACAGGCGATGAGCGATTTCCCTTGGGCCTCCAGACACCTGTACGTCTATCAGAATACTTCTAAATTCATCAGGACTCATCTGAAATTGAGGGCATTTTATATGGCTTCTGTATCCAATTTTGACATTCCGCACACCAGAGTCGCCGTCTATTTCTGTGCTGGGTTTTCAAACGAATCCGAAGTGATTGGTATCCTGGTGTCAGTCCACGCTGCAGCAAATATCGTTTTACCGTACAAACGCATCTGGGAGTGCTGCAAACATGCAAATTTCCTGAATAACGGTCCATGGTGTGGTCGTACAGTTTTGAAGGAACTATCTCACAATGTATCTGTCCTCTCAAGCGTTATTCATTAAAGGGTGTGGGTATCCTGCATGCCTTCCAGTATGACCCTCAGCATCCCATTGATACCAATACGCAGCCCCATTGAAAAAAAATATTCGCATGACAGTGGTAGGATTTTGCGTTGTATAATGGGCAATATAAAGGAACGATAATCTACACTCTTGACACGCAATGATCTTGTCTCTATCGAATTTCTACACTTGATAGTAACTATTTCTTATTTGAAGCATAGAGCGATATTTAGAGCAAAATCCAACCTTACAAAGCGATTTCCAAATAAGAAGTACTCTACACAATTTTTGTTTTATGCAGTGATTCAAACGTCGTTTCCCGCTCTTGCGTCATCTAATTACGCTGAAATACTAATCATATGCATATTTTAATGGTTAAGACTAAGGAGAAAGAAGAGGTTAGGACTTCTAACCTCATGTCTTCACCTCATGTTAATATTGACGTTCGTCAGATCATTCCTTCCTGGTGTTGCAATTTTAATGGTCAGCATTGTATGTATGTATATTAATATATAAAGAAGAAAAGCGAATCACACTCATTCACAAACTCATCACGATATCTTCAGAACTATTAAACCTACAGAGTTGAAATTATGTAGGTATGTTCCTTTTATGGAGTAGAGATCAGTTAAGAACGGAGTTTGCAAAAATCGAACCCCAATGGGGTGTTATGAATAATTATTCGCATTTTTAACTTCTGCTCTTAAAATTCCGTAAGCAAATTCTTTTCATAGAGTAGAGATCCGCTACAGAATCGGTTTTGTAAAAATCGACCCCCAAGGGCGTAGAAAAAAATTCCCGTTTTTTGAACTACTAGGAATATAACAATTAAATTTGTTTTGCATGCTTCTTTTGTTGAATTGCAATCCGCTAAGAACGGTTCTTTTGGAAATCGTCTCTCAGCGAGGTTTCGAGGAGTATTGAAGGCACAAATTCCATTCTTACTCTGTTAGATTTAGACATGAAATATGACACACACACGCATGTTTATTTTACGGAGTATAGATCCACTTATAAAATTGGTTTTTTGAAATCCACTTGGTTATTTCGTTAACTCAGTGGTGCAACGGCACATGAGGGCCAAGGCCTACTGAGTCCATATAATTACACGTGACCTTGGGCCCTGAAATGCATTAGCAGATGTCTCGATCACGTGGTCAGTCTGATGAGGAATCTCCAGTGTTAGGCTACCAAGCAAGCTTGGCATTCATTTATAGACCCACTGAAGGATGAAAGGCTGATACGACTATGCTCAGCCCAAGATTTGAACCTCGGACCTGTGGTATGGAAGCGCGATGCACTACCACTCAGCAACTGGGCTTAAAAGTTATTGCATTACGAGATAAAAAAAGTTATTGTATTTCAATTTCAGATACTTTTAAGAATTATTAATTACAGAGAGAAGTTCTGTCATTTAGATTAAGAGGTGATATACATATATATATGTGTATATCACCATGTTTATAATACTGTAGCATCCATATTTTTATATTTTCTTATATTTAGCTCTATTGTCTGGTTGACATGCAATTTCGATTTTTTTTCAGTTTGATTAATGTTTATTCATCTCTCTCTTGTAGAGAAATTTTGAATGTATATATATAGTATATATTTATACAACATCATGAAATATACAGCGAAACGTGAGGGCAACGGCTAGTCACATACATGCTCATTTCTTTTGTATTCTTCTTATTAATTATTTTGTTATATTCACATAAATATAGTAGCAAAAGTTCATATTTTTACTAAGAATAATACTAGAGCATGAGATCAAACAATACACATCTGAAAAATTTTTAAAAGAAGTTATGAGAAATCAAATCTGCAAATTAAAGATACAATATTCATTGTGTTATAGCTAATTAATATTTAACTTATTGAAACCGTTAAAGATTTAACAAAATTATTTTCAACAATTTTAAAAAAAATGATTTTAATTAAGTTCTACATACTTTATACACAAAATGTAATTTAAATGGTTTTACATTGAAGACAATATATAATATTTTCACAGTTAAATTCCAATCACTCGCTTAAAATGAATTGCATAGATTTATTTCCTTTTAAATGAACATTGTTATTAAGAAAATAATTGTTTTGGAAAATAAGGAATTTTTAATTAATTGCTTTTTTGCTAATTATTATTGAACACGATAAAGCATTTTAATTGTATGAATGTTTATTTAATTTATTCAAATGGCTGAGTATTAATTGAAATAAGTCCAGAACTCTTTGCCGAATGAAAATTGTTCATCGTTAAAAATGATCAGCAAATTTAGTAGAGGTAAAAGTAAAACAGTCAAGTGAAAAGCATACATCTTTAAAGAGCTTGTAAAATTTCAGAAGAGTTAAAGGTTATTTGCGCTTATTTTGATATTTCTCATTTGAAAAATATTACTGGCATTTAAAATTTTAATTAAAATAGAGCCATATTTAAAACTGAGTTTTGGAACTATTCCTGTGATAATCTTAAATACGTACACTTGTGTGCAAAATTAAGAGAATTTTCAGATTTGGTAGACTATCTCTATAACTACTAGGCAGATTTTAATGAAATTTAGTATATACATATGGTTGATATAATGCAAAGATAACCATTTAATAGTTATAATACACCAGGGATGGCGAACCAAAGGCACGTGTGCCATTGATGGCTCTCGGCACAACATTTTAGGCACGCCACAGATCAAAATGTTTTGCGTTTTAGTTCAAAATAACAAAGTTTACTATGAAGTATTACGAGATCAAACGTGAATGATCGGTTACGGTGTGCAACCGATGCCAGTAACAAAATTTTGGAAGCATGAAATTCGATTCCAGATGCATTTAACTGTTTGAAGAACCTGGATCATATGTGCTATTTTAACCTTATTTTCATTTACCTATGACTGCGAGTTTTTATTTTCAGCGATGAATAACAACAAAGACTCGCATAAAAACCGTTTGGCAGATGACTCCAATTTAGCTTGCATTCTGCGAAAAAGAGCATCTACAATCCTTATTATAAGTTATTTATTATCTAATCTGCAACAATAGAAGTACCACCACTGTTACTTCAATTTGAGTTGCACACGTATATATAAAATATTTGCTACTATCAGTAAAATTTATTTTTTTCGTAGAAAAAAAATGAGTTTTGAATTGTTAGTATTTAGTTTTATTATTTTTCCAATAATCAGAAGCGAAAATTTTTTGATGGCGCTTCTATACCTCAGTAAGCATTTCTTTAGAAAAAATGGCACGTTGATCCATAAAGGTTCGCTGCCGCTGTAATACATACTCATGATCGTGCTTAACACTCATGGGAGTTGGAAGGTTTGAAACAACAGTTTCAGAATAGAATAAAAAAGTGGATCAATAGGAGGTATGGTACCCTGATACAGATAAAGAGGGCCATTCCTCGTGATTTTACAATGGAATTAGAGGAGTTTAAGACTCCATATGGTAATTAATCCCACTCTGTTTCCAGGCCTTGGATGGTTTTCGGTGGGGTTTACAAGAAGCAATTGCACTTCCCAGAGCACCCCAAGCAAGCTCTACAAGTTTGAAGACTGGAGATCTGACTGGTCAGTCCCTCCGGTATATATCTTCCCTTTCCAAAAATTGTTGACTGGATGAGCTCAATAAGAATTTTCGCTGACATCTATTAAAAATGAAATGAGGGCCTACTACACCCGTGAAAATGCTAACATTGGGCTCTAAGACCTCGTCCTTGTACCTCACAGCAGTCACAGTGCCTTTTACAAAGACATAGAAGTACATGCGGTCATCTAACGTGATGCCTATCCAGAGCATCAAGCCTATGCTGCCGTAGTGGTCTATTTCTCGGACATTGGTGGGCAGATAGCGTATGTCCCTGATTTTCTCCATATGAGAGTAGGGTGAAAGTCAATTTTTCAGCTGAACTGGGACTCTCACTGAAGAGAATGGTAGCACATGAATCCATGCTCTAATTTGTATGATCCCTGATCCATTTATCCGGTCTCTCTGGTATCCAGAACTGAGAGAGACTCAAAGAACAGGTCTTCTTATAAACAGTTCTCTCTCTTGAAGTCTTCTAGAATCAGTCATCCTAGAAACTTGGGTTCCTGTGGCCGCATCCCTTTCGGGACGAAGGATGCAAACGCGTGCGTATCGCCACGGCCGGAGGGTTTGTGTATAGTTAAGCCTAAATCGATGTAATCGGCATAGAGATGTCTGAAATATCATTATCAGAAAATTCGAAATTAACAGAACAATCATGATGTATTCTTTACCTTTATCACTACTCTCAAATTCTAATTTAGAATCAATTTTGCATCATTCTGATATTCCAAGTTCAGTTAAACATTTTCGATGCTTCGACTTATAAAACTAAAAAAAAATAATAATTTTGTCCACTAGATCCAATTATCCATTAAAAACTACACTGCAAACCCAAACCACAAATGCTCTAGCGAAAATAAATCTCTCATCTTCACTACAAACAAGAGAACCACGTGTTCATTTGAAGAGCAATAATAAAGCATTTAATTCGGAAACATTCCCTTCCCCTTATGTTTATAAAGCAAAAACCACGTGTATGTGAGTAATATTTCTCTCATTTCGAGAAGAATGTCAGATCTACATGTATCTCAAAACTTATGGGCATATGATGCACTCTATTGCCAAAAAATTGAGCTTAAATAACGTTCCAAGTGCGTGGCTCAAATATGGGACGTTAGGCTACTGTTGGTGTTTCGTGCAGGTTCAAATATGGGTCGCGACGTTAGTCGCGAAGGGGGTATACAACTCAGGAGAGAGCTCAGAATCTGTAGCATTCTTGTTATGATTCTCTATAAGGGGCAAATGGAGATCTGCAACCGCCGTTGTTCTTGGACGACCTTGTATAAGCTTTCTTTCGAAGGATCCAATATCCTGAAACCGTTTCACACACAGAAGATATGCTTCTTTGTTTCGAAGTAGTATTTTTGCATTATGTTCAAATCTTTTCATGAATTTAGACAAAATAAACAAATTCTCTTAGTTTAGAACATCAGTGTATATAGTTTTATCCTCATTTTATATCTTTCTCTTTCTGTGACTCTCCAAATAATAAACAGATGTAAAGGAAATAAATCTCCTTTATACGTTTTGACAATTAAAGTGTGAAAATAATCAGCAGCAAATATAAAATTGGGAAATAAAGTTTATAGATACTTTTGGAATAACACTCACAGAAAAATTACGATGCATAATTATTATTTTTGAAAAAAAATTTGTGGTTGTGTGTGTGGTCCCGCATAGCATTTTTTATTATTAAATGTAACATTGATAGTTGTGTTACTTGTTTTCTGACTGAAGAAAGAAACATTAATTAAAAGAATCACGTTGACAACTTTAGCCACTTTTTCTTTTTTCACCTTGGAAAATCTATCTAATTTGATTCAAGTAATGGAAAAAGCAAGAGGTAAGAGAAAACCAATGGTTTTTTCGGAAAGAAATCTTGTTAATTTTCTAATTAAAGAAATTATATGAGTAAAGTGGAAAGTTGGGAACTATTTTCGGCATCTGAAAAAAAAAACCTCACAAAGTTCAAATACTTAGATGTTTTAAATTAGATAAATTAAAACGTCCAATTGATCCTGATTAAGTTCAGTAAAATGTAATTAAAATTTTGTGGGAAAAATAACAGAGAGAGAAGTAAGACTGTTTCACCTTCAGGTAAAAAACGGAAAGTCTGTCAATGAAATTCATGGGTAGTTAATGAGGAAGTCTTCTTTATAACTCGTCTTACTGTTTCCTGAAATACATTAGTTTTTAACTTTAATGTTTGTTCCGAGTGAAAATTTATTTTCTAACCAAAAGAAATGTAATCGCTTATGTTTTTCTTTTACAGTACAACTTTGATGCATTTTAGAAGAAAAATTACATTGTAATATTTTTGATAAAAGAGATGCATTGAATTTTAATATTATTAAAACACTGTTTTGGAATTCAAATATTTCAATTTCTATTCATAAAATATTATTATCAACTGTATAAATCATGACAATATATTGGTTAGTGATAAAATAAGTATCATTTTAAATCTTCATAAGTTTCTTAGATATTAATCCGAACATGGATATCCTATTTACAGTTCTAATACGATTATGTTTCATCACAAATTTTAAAATATATTTTAATTTGGCTAAAATTTTCATTTTAAATTTTAATTTTTATATTTAATTCGTTTTATATTAATAATATTATTATCTTTTGAACAATGATATTATTCAATTTTTTCTGCATACAGTCACAAGATAGTGCCACTCTTTTAAATAAATTGAAATATATTTTAAATAATAATTGCCTTTTTCTGAAGGATTCACGTTCCTCTTCCTTCAAATTCTTCCCATGAGGTAATTTAGCATATGAAATATACACAGGTTTATTTATAATTGATTTTATAAATTTGTTATTTTTAATTTTTTGCAGAGCTGCTCTAAGATTATTATGTGTTAGCAAGAAAATTAAAATGGTGATGTTTTTATGGAGGGGGTATGTTTAATAGTTTTAATAGCATTTTCTACTGAAATATTTACTATTTATCAGCTTTTTTCAATTTTTCATTAGTTATAATTTTATTTAATAACAGCATTAGCGTATTTGATCTAATCTTCTTATAGGGACATATTCATACTCCTATTTCCTTTCCTTCTACAGTTGATCAACCTACAAAAATAATGGGTGTAAGTTGGCTGGTTTCAAACAAGGTTAAAATCTATATCTTAGTTCCCAAAGGTACTTTTTTGTGTGCATTGTTTATTTTTAAATAATATATAAGGTTTAAGGTTTTTAAGATCTCGATAGGCAGTAACTTTTTCTTCAAATTTTTCTGCGCAAATCATTAAAATCAAGCAAATAAACAAATTTCTGCGAAAATTCTTCAGACATAAAAATTAATCTAGTTATTAGGATCGATTTAATTGACATTTATGCTCTTTAAACTTAAATAAAGAATATTATTTATAATTACTTTTCCATTAGCTTATTTTTTATAAACAATATAGTTGCCAAATATTTTCTTATGTGTATTTATATGTTTCTGTTTCGAAGTTTGAAACATAATATTTTGTTTATATGGGTTTCATGTACGTGTGTGGGAACATCATTATTAATATTATTAAATTTATTGTGCAAGGATTTCTGTACACGTGATTGCTAATTCATTTAGCTTAGGAGATGAAAATTAACCCTAGCCGCATTTGTTTTTAGAAGTATTGCTCTGGATAAATTAATTTGATCACAAAAATAAAAAGAAATGTTTCACAATTTTTAACGAAAGTCGGTCACTTTTTTAAAAGAAAAATATTAATATTCATGAAATTTTTAGGGCACCATGATAGAATGCAAAATTCTAAAAGCATTTTTCCTATTATTCTAGTTTTTAGAAAAAAATGACAAACAATAAAAATAACTTCGTTCAAATAATGACTTTAGTTATGTAAGAAAATTTGTGAGGCATGTTTTGCCATTTTGCAAATAAAATCAACACTCAAAGTAAAAAAAAAATATTTGAAGAAAATATTTTACGCGTTTTTTTAATTATGACTATACTTATTATGTACTGCGATGACTATACTGCTGTAATTGTATGACATCCTTTAACTCAAAATGGAGCTTTGGAAAATCTTTTGAAAATGTTTTATTGTTGAGTCTTATATTCAGATTCAGGGGATGTTTTTTCAATTTTTAAAAAATACATTAAAAAAGAAAATAAGCAAACGAAAAAGCTTTTAAAGTTATAAACATTAAAGAAGAAGCATTTAATATAGCTCTACTTGTAATGGATGTATAATTTAATTTGCTTTCCCTTCTCCTTCTTGTATAGTAATAACTTTACTTAAAAAATCCATAAAAATGATTTTAAATGAAATTACATTCATGTAGCATTTTGTTTTTCAGCATGTGCACTTTATTTCTATGCTGAGAAAGCGAAGAAAAATTAGCGATTTCTGCCACTATTCTTAATCTCTCTTCTCCGCCTTTATCCTCAGTTTTCCTGTAACTGAATTTTACCTTACTCAGAGAAAAATAACATGATTTGAGAAAGAAGTTATGTTTGCCTTTGTACAATTTATTTCAAACTCATAGTGATTCAGCGAATTCAGAGTTCAGGATTAGTAATTAAAATTCTAAGAGAACTTTTAATGTATAGCCTACAAAAATATTAAGTAAAAATAATTTGCCATTTTTAAGTTATCTCAAGAAATATTTTCGCAAACCTGCGGTCACTGGTGAAATAAGATACAATGAATAAACAGACATTATTATGAAATCAACAATTTATTTTAATTTCAATTTACTATCAGAGAGTTACGGTATCCGACCACCCTAAAATTGTGAAATTTGCCAGAAATTGACAAACTTTTTAATGATTTTATTTTATACAAAATCTTATTAGTTTTGTGAAAATACCTTTATCAATTTCCGTTCACTAGAACAAAAACTACAAGTGTTTTAGTAAAAGCAGATGCCATTACTTTAAGCAAGATGTCATACTTTAAAAAACGTTTTAGTCAAAATATGCTATTTTGAAAATAAGCTAAAAACGTTTTGAAAATAATTAACTGAAATTTTTTTCTGTAAGTTCTCTACAATAGTAGAAGTGTTCTAACCTTCAGATTTATCAATCACTGATTTATTACAAATTTTACTGTCCCTTATGTTAATATAATCACTGTTTTTTAAACAATTTCATATTATAACTGAGATAAAGTGCTTGAGTTTTTGTAAAAAATAAATTATCTCTTATCCTGAAGGTCATTTAAAAATGGATTAACATAGCAACACATTAGAATGAAAAAAATTGAAAATTTGTTCATAAACATTTGGTAGAGAATGGGCCGCGTTTACGCTATTTTTTGTAAATTTTTACCTATTTTTCCCTTCATTTTAGTAATAATAATTTCTTTTTCTCTTCTTAATTTTATCATATTTTTCTTAAAATGTACTAAACAAATCTAAAAATAACAACAAAAAAAATCCCCATACCTCTATTTTTTTAAAAAAAATTGTTGCAAGTCGGATACCTTAAACCAAGGGAGCGGCCAACTTAATTACTAACCTAATTTTCTAAAATCAATAATTGGATCACTTATTTTTTGTTAAGATCCAACGTAACGGTATTATGGCAAGGTAACCTGTCCAGTAAGACGTAAGATCCTTATCCTGAACCTCCGAAGGTTTCGGTTCTAGTGATTCTAATAATCGAACTTCAGTAACAGCCTGTCAACCATCGACCTCATTTTCACTTCGTTAGAGTTTAAACACAGTAAGTCGTATAAGCATAAACCATAGTTTAACTATATGAAGCGATTTTGTAAACACACAACAGTTAAGAAATACAGGGTGAATGATAAAGAAATATGCACTTTCCAAAAGCTATTAACCCTTTTTCGACGAAGGACGCAAATGCGTGCGTACCGCCACGGCCAGAGGGTTTTGTGTAGTTAAGACAAAAATCGATGTATTCGGCATACAGATGTCTGAAATATCATTATCATAAAATTCGCAATTAACAGAACAATCATAATATATTATTTGTCATAATACCTACTCTCAGATTCTAATTTAGAATCAATTTTGCATCATTCTGATATTCCAAGTTCATTTAAACCATTTCGTGGTTCGACCTTGTACAAGTAAAAAAAATAAATTTGTCTACTAGATCTAATTATCCATAAAACAACGACACTGCAAACCCAAACCAAAAGCTCTAGAGAAAATAAATTTATCATCTTCACTGTAAACAAGAACCACGTGTTCATTTGAAGAGCAGTCATAAAGCACTCAATTCGGAAACATTTCCTTTCCCTTATGTTTATAAAGCAAAAACCACGTGTATGTGAGTATTATTTCTTTCATTTCGAGAAGAAGGTCAGATCTACATGTAGCCCGTTGGAGCTGGGCTCGAATCCCGGATAATGCATAGATATTTGTATTGTAACCTTTCCTTCTTCTAGTTGTAAGCCCCCGTGTGATACATTGTGTAATGCACGGGGCTCATAAATGCTCTCAATAAAATAATGCTATTTTCGATTATATTCTCAAAGGAACTGGAAATTTTGGACGATATGTCAACTGGCGATATGTGATGACCGCTGTTCATGCATAGATCTATCGCCAAGCATCCTCATTACTCGGTCAGTCAAAAGGTGGCAGAGGTGGTCTATTGAGCCGGTTTGTGCGATTGTAAAAAATGCATATTTATATATTCTGGTTATTGTTTGTACGGGTATTTGACAACGTAAAGTATGTACTGTCTACTTGTAAAGCTCATAGGTGGGGAATAAATTTATGTAAGAGCCCAGGGACTCAAGAAGTCTTAAGACGTCCCTGACGCTGTCGATGGGTTTAATTCAAATACCGTAACACGCGTTCAGAGGTAAATGATTACCGGGTCGTTGTGCGTCGTGTTTCAAGCAAAATTTAAAATAATCTCACACAATTTTGTTACACGTAAGTTATATTGTTCTAGATGTATAATATACACTAAAACTGTATATACTTCTTCATGAACTACCATGTATCTTCCACAAGAGAATTAATCTAAGTTACGGATAGAACTGGTTACAGTTTTTTTTTCTGCTTTTTTTCTTGTCAGTTTTATATAACGGGGTTTCATTACTATTTTAGTTTTGCAATTCTTATATATGTTATTGGCTTTTTAAAACTACAGAAAAAAAGTAACCTCGACTAAGATTATAGACAAATCAAATAAAAATTTTCAAAAAATCAAATTTTAAAAATTTTTTTTGAAAGTGCTATAAATTTAGTGACTCAAATAGTTTTCTATGTGAAGAAGAAGGAAATAAATCTTTAAAATTATTTTGTTCTGAGTTTTAGAGAAGTATATAACTTCGTTTTTTATTAATAAGTAAAACTCCAGTTTTTACTAAAGCTTACTTTTGAGTAAATTTTTAACACTGCTATAATAAATACTTCATAATAGTCACAATGATCATCTTAGGGCAAATTTAATTAAAAAATATTAAAAAGTTATTGTGAGTTTTATATCATCATGTATTCATTAGTTTTTGTTATTACGTATATATACAATTCACTGAAGATTTGATACATCATATCAATTTATATGGAAACGATAATATTGGAATCACATATATCAGTGACTCACAAATTTTTTGTTGCGGTACACACTTTTAAAAAATTCAAAATTTGGCGTACACTAATAATAAGATAACCTTAAAAGAAATTTACTTGTCTATAAAACATTATGTAAAATAGTTTGAAAGTAATTTTCAATGTTAAATAAAATAATATGTGCGACAAAAACAGCAAATTGTTTATTGAGTAATCAATTAAAAAATTAACTATAAGAATACAATTAATGCAAAATCTAACTTTCATGATTTTTGATAACTTCGTTTATGTTTGGTCGTAAAAATGATAATGCCACTCTCATTTCTTGATCTACATTTAAAACTTTCGATCTTTTTTCCATTTTTATATTTGTCTATGCGGAAAATCCGAATTCCAACAAATAAGATGTAGAGTGTTGTAACAATATTTTTCAAGGTTTTTCAGCTACTATGGGGCAATCGCTTTTAAATGTAATCCAAAATGAATTAAATGACTCTTCCGAATGTTTTTAAACTAAATCTTGATTATTCTAGAACGAAATTAGTTTTTCCTTTCCATTCAAAGTGAATTCATATACAGATATATCATTTAATCATTTATCACAAATGGATTACGAACTCAATCAAACTTTTTTATATCTATATTAGGGAAGTAATGAATAAATCTCTCCTCTAGTGTTGTGAAATGGTCTATAACAATTTCAAGAATAATTCATTTCTATGAAAAGGTCAAATGATTCGGGTCCGGATTTTTTCATTATTTTCTCAGAGTATTATTACTATTTTTTTTAAAAAAATTGGCATCAGATTTTCATAATTTGGTGGCACACAAAAGGGCCGAGACACAGTAGTTGAGAATTCACTGACATAGGTATTAAAGGAATACTCTGAGCATCTTCACATTAACATAGGAAAGGTCATAAGATGCATTACACTGGAAACACATAATTCATATTGTATATGAAAGCTCTGAAATAATATTGTACATTAAAGAAGGAATTAATTATTTTCATTTTAAATAAGTATGAATTTTATACTCTCCATCTTCTATTGTTATTTGTATTTTCAATGATGTTAGTATTGATTGTAAATAGATGATTGGATGAATTATAGTTATATGTGAGTTAATATGATACAAAAATGGGGAATCACGTGTTGAATTTTTTTTGTTAAATGAAGGTAGCTGACTAACTATACATCAGTCGGTTTCAATAAATATAAAGTTTAATTTTAAGTTAAATATCTTATGTGAAAACAAGAAGAAATTCATTGAATATTGATGGAATTTGTAAGGGATGAGAAAATTCAGATTTTTAGCAAAATTATAGTTAAAGAATGAAATTACCGATAAGACCAATAATAATAAACTGATACTTAAGAAAAAAAATCGCCTCTTATTCTTTGCAATTATAACTTTAAATGTTTCTTTAAATTTTCAGATTTGATTTCAAAGGCAATTTAAACATTAATATAAGAAATGGAAAAACAATTAAATTGCAGTTTAATATTCAATAAAGGCATGTTTCTTCTTTAATTTAAATCAATAAGAGAAAGGAGGGTTTAAATAAAGAGACACATTAAATTTTCCAAACTTTGAATCCGATTATTGTTCTTAGCTTAAGTATACAACCTTTGGATCATTAAATCGAAGCATTGTCGTTACTTATAAATTGAACAGATTCACTGGTTAATGGCTTCCAAAGTAAATTACGTTAAATAAAAGAAGTATTGGGATAAATGGTCTCATCTGAGACTGATTGAAAGAGATTAATGATAAATCAATTGAACTAAAATGCTGGAATACGGAATTCAATTGATTAACGGTAATATCGAAAAGCATATGTGTTTAGGAAGTTTTGGATAGACTTTAGAACTAGATTGCAAAATACATTTTAATGCAAGTATCGAATATTTTTGCATATAAATGTGACTTTTGATTTCCTTATATTCTTCCAAATGTTCATTCTGAAAAAAATATAATAATTTTTTTAAAATTTATATATAACTAAGATATATTTTTGGGGAAACTATTTTATTCATGCATAAAAAATGTATTGCAAAAAATAATTCAATTTTAAATTTACGATATATCATTTCAGAGAGATCATGTAGGTATACCATTTAGGTACTACATTGAAAATTTTCGATATTTAGAATAGCACTGCAGTAAGCATAATACACTGATGTATACAATTCCCAAATATGTTTTTCACAGGAATTCAAAATGACCACGAGTGAAATTGATAGAATTAAAATGTATACATTTAGAAGAACGAGTAATGAAATGTTAGTCTGCGATTTGGAATACATATTGCTTCGTTTTATTTTTTGTAGCACCACCGTTTTATTTTTGGTTGACAGTGAGCCATTTTAGCACCCGTAAATTTTGCTTAAAATTTAAATATTGCTTTAAAAATCCACATGTTTGACAGTTTGAAGCGAAAATAAGTTTCCATTACCGATCAACTAACTCAATGAGATGGAAAGCTGTCGTCAGAATTGAAACTGGGCTGCCTCAGATGGAGGTGACTAGATGGTTATAAATGAACCCGAAATGGATTCCAAATAAAGCAACAGTTTTACTATAACCAGAAAATCTGGATAATGCCAGTAGGCTGTGGTAGCCTACTGGTTACGGTCATGGATTCCTAGCCACCGTGTAGAGAAGCTGTTGCGAGTTATATCTGTTAAGGCTTTACGTCTTCATTTTGAAGTTGCGCGAAAATTTGGAAAGAAGGTTGTCATATTGTTACTTTACCAAGGTTCGATAATACGAGATCCATCACCAACAGGCCTAGTGATGCTTTGTAGTAAGTCAATCATATACCCTCACTCACGATCGACACATACCTTCATCGAAACCTGGTTACTGCAGGTTCGATGAAGAAGAACATGCTGGAAAGGAACATTTAAGTGTCTAGCAGTTAGAGGCAGCTCCCAGGAATGTGTCATCCTTGAAGAAATAACATAGAAGAGTCCTTTTGTTTTCATAAAATACCATTCTTCAATACTGCAAGACAGGGGACCTATTTTTTCACTGATGAATCGAGATTTAGAATACTGAATAACATTCAACGTGTTCATCTTCAGGAAAAAACGTAGAGCTTGGTTTCATCTTTTAAAGTAAAGGATAACAACTAATTTCGAAGCAGGCGAATCCTTGTTTGGGACCGCATCTTCTAGGGCAATATAAAACCACTGTACGCGTTCAGTGTAGGTAGTGTCACCTGACAGAGCTATAGGGATGATCTCCTATAATTCAAAATATTTTTCTTTATTTTTAGATAGCTACATATTTACGTTATAGTAATATATATTTCTATTACATGTTTCTTTATAGTAAACCGAATATTTTTTCATCACGCACTAATTTTGTGTTTGCGACCTTTGGTCACCAGTGAATTTTTAAAGGGTACTGCTGAGTGTTTTTAATTGGTGTTCTTTATACATATATAGTAAGATAAAATGAAAAAAAATAAATAAATAGCATAATAAAATTGATAATACAAAAATATATCACTAACAAAGCTAGAAGAATTAAACCAGATTTCAAGAAACACAACTTTAAAAAATGATGGAAAAGTCTAATGTACAAGAATTAACTAAGCGTATATATATATACAAAGTAGGAGTAGGATTCAAAAGTTTCTGAACTGAGTCTATAACTTAAAAAGTATTACCAATTAAATTGCTGAAGTACTTCCTTCTTTGAAATAAGACCCTTGAGCAATAACACATTTTTGCTCTCGATGGTAAATGTCATCGAAACCTTTCTGGAATCCATTTATAGCCATAACCTTTAATTCAGCCTTCAACACACTTTTAACTCCATCTCTAGATTGAAATAGACGTCCCTACAAGCACCGTACCTCTTCAGGAAATAGACTGAAGTCGAAGGTGGCGAAATGAAAGAAGGAAGGAGGATGCGACAAAACAGCTGCTTTTTCGTTTTCGCAAGAATGTCAGTGACAAGGAGTGATCGGTGTGCAGAAGCATTGTCTCATAAAAGCACCCATGACTACTCAGCCCATAATTTTGGTATCTTCTATCTAATCGACTGAAGTAAACAACGCAGTATATCTACATATAGTTACTTGTTCGTAGTGCGTACTTCAGAGATAAATTCCAGATGTACAATGCCCTGGATACTGGATAACACCTCTAGCATGGTCTTCCTTTTAGAGCGGTCTTAGCGGAATTTCTGCTTGGTAATTAACACGCTACTGACGCTCTCTTAGATAGCATGTCGTATAAAAACACCATTTCTCGCCTCCAATAACAATTCTGTCAAATAGGGAAGGATCTTTATCAACAGCGGAAATTCTCCTGCCATTTCCATTCGAATTGCCTTTGTCTTGGTTTAACAACTTTGTTGGGAGTAATGTGTTGGCACATCATATGCATACTGAGATCCTTAGTGAATATCAGTTGACATGTGGCATCGGATATCCCAACTAATTCTGCTATTTGCGCTATTGTTTGAACCCTTTTCTCTCGTACGGCTTCAGAAACCTTTTCGATGTTTTCAGTGGAGTAGGAAGTCTGAGAACGTCCAGAGAAATCGTCGTTTTTGACACATTCCTTTGCCATCTCTGAAACGTCAAAGACATTTAATAATCTTGCTTTCGCGTTCAAGTGTCATTGCCGCACATATGCTTTAACATTTCATAAGTCTCCGTAGTTCTCTTTTCCAAGTGAACATAAAATTTGATGTTTTCCTCTCTGCTCCACAAACGCTATTGTTTTCAACCACCTATTACTAAATGAATTCTTCTACAAAGTACAACGTCATGGCAACTCGCTTTACTGCAAAAATTTCTCACATTATAGGCTCAGTTCAATAAATTTTGTATCCTACCTCGTATATATACAGTGGTACCTCGACATACGAGTTTAATTCGTTCCGCAACCTTGCTCGTATCTTGAATTACTCGTATCTCGAAGCAAATTTCCCCATACAAAACAATTGAACTACCATTAATCCGTTCCAACCCCCAAAATGTCACCCCAGTTATTTTTGTTACTTGGTTTTGAATAATAAAAACGTATTTATAAATGACAAATATTTATTGTACAAAAACAAAAAAGAGAATGTAAAGAAATAAATTAGATATCCTCACTGGTCTTTGCCTTTTTCGCTACATTTTTCTCGCTTTCACCTGTAGGCCGTTTAGAAAAAAAAACATGTCGAAGGAGGTTTGTTTCTTCCTCCCTCTCTGAATGTTCCGGAAATGTGTTAGGCAAGTGTCATTAAAAAGATCAGATGCACGACCTGTTGCAACTTTTTCTGGGTGTTTCTTTTCCACGAACTTTTAAACTCTCTCCCACATTCCTAAGATCTCCTTTATCTCACTTGTAGAAATAACCTCCTCCTCTGACTCCTCGAAACCAATTTCTTGCATAACCTCCGTATGCTGCTGTGACTGTAACTCTTGTATCTCCTCAGTTTTTTCCAAAATAATTTCACGTTTTAATTCAATACTCATCATCTTTTTCTTAGCACTTGACTTTTCACAAACTTTCTTCCGATCCATGGTTATAAAAATAAATGAACTACAACTATAAATGTAAATGTAAACGCAACACAAAACGCGAACACAACTACATAACTTATCACAGCAGAAGCACGCTGCTAACTGATTCACTGACCGTGATGGGCGTGACCGCGTGGCAGGCGGTCGCGTGCCACTACCGGCCGACCTGCTAAACCGAACTCGTATCTCGAATTTCGCTCGTAACTCAAAGCAAAAAATCACTCGTTCGCCGGCTCGTATCTCGAAAAACTCGTATGTTGGAGCACTCGTATGTCGAGGTACCACTGTATATGAATAAGTAAATATATTTTTCATTAATATGAATGGAAATATTCGAATATTTCTTGCTAGAAATATAATATATATATTTGTAAAATAACTAATAATTAAATGCAGATAAATATAAAAATGCAGCACAAGAACTAACATCATAATCCGTTTTGTTATGTGTCTTAAGATTATTGTTATAAATATATTAATGTAAAATAAAAATAAAAGACTATGCTATGAAATATATACGAATATAATTTTCTTATTTTTACTTCATTTTTTAATAATCTCTCTATCTTTTTAAAATTAAGAAAAAAACACCCTTAGGGAAAGAATATTTTAATTCGTTTTGTAAAAAAAAAATGCTGGTTCGCTGCTCTAAATGAATAAGATTTGAGATTTTATATTCTATTTTGAAAAATGTTTAATTAGTTTCATTACTTTGGTTATTGTGACTTAGAGGGAAAAAAATAAATTACAGTCAGGATTAGAAAGATATATATAATTAAGTTACTTACACTAAAAGCATAAAGCACTTTTATAATTATTTTGTTTTCCTGTATCTAGGTAGATAAAAATATTTTTTCAATGTTTTACATGTTATGTGTAGCTTAATATAAAAGAGGAATCTTAATGGAAAACTTATTGAAATTTGAAAAAGAAATAAGATTAGATTAATTCCTTTTTCCCTTAATATTTATAGTTCAAGTAAATTTAAAAAGTAATGAAGCAGTAAAGTTTTAAATAAAAAAATAGTATATTAAAACTTCATAAATTACTAAAGGCAATTCATTAAAAGCTATATTAATTTATGTTCATAATTTTTATAGATTGGTTTGCTTCGTTAAACACGTTTCCAAAAAAGTGAGTTTTTCATTTTATTTACGTAGGTAAGTACGTATTCCGTATTTATTATTAAGTTATAATAAATATGACTGACTTTTTCCTGACCTCACCACACTTACGGCCCTGGGCAGTGGGCGCACTCGTGAATTTTTGCAAGGGGGCTCGGAGGTTACGGGTCGAACGTCTACTATTCTCATATCTTACCCCAATACGCTCTCTCTCTCTCCTCTGCCAAGCATATATTTTTTTCATTTTGTAGATTGTCGAGAACAAAGAATCTTCCCAGACTTCGTTATATATGTATTATACCCATTAGTAATACTACGAAATTTTATTGGACTTTTGTGGAATTTTGGTGTTAAAAAAATTCGTGGGTATTTAATAGTTTTGAGATGGAATATTTAATCTTTTGTTTAAAGGCCAAAAGACGATTATCATCTTCTCTATTTTTGTGAATCGACTTTTGAAATGCATTATTCTTTAAAATATGATCACTTAATAATTTACTATAAAAATATTTACATATTATTGCATAATTAGCAGTCTTTATTAACATAAGTTATCACGAAATCCTTTTGAATATTATCTATCGATACTTTAAGGTCTTTATACATAATTTCATTTTCATCGTTGAAATCCAATTTTCCAATTTCTATTGCTACAAGAGACCTAAATTGATTGAATGCTTCTATCGGCATTCCGTATTTAATAGCCATTTTAAGGTAGAAAGTATCCAAATCTCTTGTGATTTGTTTTACAACGTTGGATTTATTTTTTGTGATCATAAGTCTAAAGCTAGTACCTTTTTCCATAAATTTTCTCAATAAATCATCTTTTACAATGCCAAGGTCTCCAGTGACAACGTGCTGATGATATTCATCGATACAATCACAATATAAATAGCATTTACATTGCTCCGGACATAGGAGCTCCGAAACTTGATTATAATTGAAAATACATTGCTAAGTTTCTTGTTATATTTGAAAGCCTTTTTAATAATAATATTTTTAATAGGAAAAAAGGATTGATATTTCTGAAATATACCTGAAAAATTAATTTTGTTAAAGGATTTATTCATAAATAACATGGTACAATATTCTGTAGTGTAATTTTCTACTGCATCTAATTTGATATTCATTTTTCGTACTAGATAATTATTAAGATCTCTAATCATATGCATACCATGGGAATCCAAAAACTTACATCTGCTTAAAATACCTGTCATAATTTTAATTTCTGTTTTATTCATTCCGAACATAAAAGATTTAATTAAGCTTGTATTAAAGTTATCATCAAATTTATTAGCTAACTCCAAATTAGACCTCTTGAGAGTAGTGCTGTTTCTTGTAACTCTCTTTCCACACTTAGATCTTGAAATTCTTGAGATTCCAACTTTAATGTTGTTATCAAAAGATTTATCGAAATTCGGAATATATAATGACTCTTCAGATTTTTGTTTAAATGATGGCAAAATATTTCTGTTGTTCTAGATAATATTCAGACCATAAGGATAAAATGTTCTAAATGCCCCTATACAAAAGTTTTCAAACCACAATCTCTGTTTGGTATTTGGTACTATTTTAAGTATGTGTACAGCTATGTTATTAAATCCATGTTTGTTAAAGTGCCCGATCTCAACCTTACTCTGATTTTTGTTACACTCAAATCTCTTAGAATCAGATCTATGCTGATTTAGTCTAATATTGATAGTATTCGAGGTCTGCCCTATGTAAGAGAATTTACACACATTACATAACATTCTGTAAACACAATTAAAGGTTTTACAAAATATATATCTCGAATTCATATCTAACTGTTCATCACCAATCATGATACAAGCCTTGCATCTTTTGTCAGTGCAAGACCTGAATTTAAGTTTTAGACAATGGATATCTTTGAAAGGTTTAGTTTCAGATATATTACCATAACACCTATCTCTTTGAACTTCATCTCTACCATCCAAAATATTAATTTTATGTTCTGGCATACAAGATAATCTCCTATTATATTTGGAGTTCCAAAAAATTCTAGTTTTATAAACCTTAGCAACATATGGTTTAGAATCATAAGGGTAAATAAAAGAATCATGAATATCAGAAAAACTCACACATTTTTTTGTATTTTCTAAAATTTTTTTAGGTTTTTTATATGTTAACTCAGAAATTTTGTGCCCATATCCGTAATTCACTAAAGACATACCTAAATATGTACCAAATCAGAAAAATAAGGGCTCTACTGTATGGTAAGTGTATGACGGTGGCACAGATACCATTATACTGTACCACCGAGCAATGCCATACCAAGGTATGACAAATTGCCAGTCACATAAAATTTGTTAATTTTCATTTTCATAGTTATTTAAAAGGTGAAGTATCTTGAAAAGAACATAATAAAATGTTAATAGCAACCCTCTAATCACAATGATAAAAAAGGTAACAATAAGCAACATCTCAGTAGACTCTAATTCAACCACGTACTACACATCAACATATCCACAAACATGTAGGCACAAAATCAAGAGTTAGCAAAATATTTTTATAGAAATAAAATCATCACACAAAGAAAATGAATAAGTAAAATTAAACTTAAAAAAAGAAAAACATTCATAGACAAGTTTCTGAATTCAAAACTGAATTCAAAAATTTGCTATAAGCAAACATGCCGCAATATATAAATATACCAACAAACTCATGATTAAAGAAATTCATACATAAATAGGCGCAAAGCAGCCACATAAATGCATGAAGTATGTATGGAAGAAATTTATATAAAATATAGAACATAACAGGAAATACTTAATAAAAAATGAAGATCATATCTAATGAAATACAAATAAGAACCTAGCGAGTCAAAACGCAATTTCGGACTTAGGACATATATATATATATATATGTATATATAATTTACATCATGTTGCCCCATTTTGTACTCATTATTCCCAACTTCCTTTTTAGGGGATCTCGAACCAACAAAGAGTCATGCTATCGAATTTCACGCCAATATGTCAGGTAGTTTAGAATTGGGATTTTTTTTACCTTTAAAGCCGCTGTAACTCCTTCGGGAGTCGATTTCCACAGACCCGTTCTTTCTGGATCTCTACACAACAAAAGAAACATGCTTTCTGAATTTCAAGTCTGTAAAATGTCAAATCTAACTATTAAAACATATTTTTATTTTATATAACTTCCCTGAAACCTAACACCCCTCCTGAAACGCTTTCCGCAAAACCTCATTCTCAGCAGTTTTCTACAGGGATTTTTGCGACACATTTTATTTGGAGGTAGGGACATCACAATGATTTTGATTTGCATAGCAACCCATGGTCAGAAATATTTTCGTTGAGCACTTGGTAGCATTGTTCACAGAAGCAATGTAGGAAACAGACTTGCATTACCACAGTCATTTGAGGTGTCATCACCTGCAGAGGAGTATAGAATGCTGTACGAACATCGAGATGGCCGATAAGGATTGGCAATAGAAAAACGCACGGGCAGTAGAAAGATTGGATTGCGAAAGATACCCACAGAGAGATGCATCGGACCGTTGGATGTTTACTAATTTGCATTACAATTTTTGTGAATAAGGATCATTACCAGGTAATAGCCATATTGAGGGGGAACCACGAGTAACTCCCAGCATAGAACCAAATGTTTTGGATATCTTTCGAAGGAATCTATGTATCAGCGTATGAGCCTTCACTACTGCCGTTGGAGGATGCCGGATCAGTGTCCATAGAGTTTTGCACTATGAATTCTAATATCCATACCATATTCAAAGAATGCCTCTACAGCACATGCAATATTTTTGACCAATAAATATTTCAGGGGATCGGGATCTCAGTCTTATGTCACATCGTTGCTTATACCTGTTATACTACTTTCCCATGACTTTTCCGACCATGGGTTGCTACGCAAATCTGAATCCTTGTGATGCTCCCTACCTACCACTGAAGTTTGTCCCAATAATCCTGAAACAGCCTGTTGATAAAAACGGAAACATTCTTACCGAATTTTAAGTCTGAATATCTAATATTTCAAAACCAAGATTTTTTAAATTTATAACTCCCTCATAATTCCTGTAGCTCCTATCAGAGTTGATTTCCACCTACCAGAGTTGATTTTTCTTACCGAATCTCTACTGGGAAATTTTTTTTTTCAAACCACGTCTGAGGGTAAAATAGTTCAAAAACTGGAATTTTTGTCTTTCACAACTTCAAAACCTCTCTTGAAAGTCAATTTCTGAAAAACCACTTCTTGGCTAATCTTTACTCAAGAAAATGAACATGTTCGTCAAATTTCGTCGGCCTAATAGTTCCAGGGATCTCGAGATGACTGAGTGAATCGCTTTTTTGCTTTTCTACTTTCCATACATAAATAGTTTTTTAATTTCACTGCAGAGTATAGAAATTTAGAATTGAAATTTATTTAAATTAGAAATTTAGAACTAGAAATTTAAAATTGATGGGATTTTCATCTA
>BMAO01028489.1:0-22952 GCA_019973975.1 Trichonephila clavata
GATCACGAATACATGTATCTCTTTTCAAAATTTCAATTAGATCAAAAGTTATTGCAATAAAAAGTTTTCACCTTTTTTGGATATTTGGCAGGGGAGACGTCATGAACAGGGAAAAAATTTCTAACTCCTTTTTCAAAAGAAACTCAATTTTCTTATGTAAAGTCCGACGCTGATCACGAATACATGTAGCTCTTTTCAAAATTTCAATTAGATCAAAAGTTATTGCAATAAAAAGTTTTCACATTTTTTGGATATTTGGCAGGGGGACGTCATGAACAGGGAAAAAATTTCTAACTCCTTTTTCAAAGAAACTCAATTTTCTTATGTAAAGTCCGACGCTGATCACGAATACATGTAGCTCTTTTCAAAATTTCAATTAGATCAAAAGTTATTGCAATAAAAAGTTTTCACTTTTTTGGATATTTGGCAGGGGAGACGTCATGAACAGGGAAAAATTTCTAACTCCTTTTTCAAAGAAACTCAATTTTCTTATGTAAAGTCCGACGCTGATCACGAATACATGTATCGCTTTTCAAAATTTCAATTAGATCAAAAGTTATTGCAATAAAAAGTTTTCACATTTTTTGGATATTTGGCAGGGGAGACGTCATGAACAGGGAAAAAATTTCTAACTCCTTTTCAAACGAAACTCAATTTTCTTATGTAAAGTCCGACGCTGATCACGAATACATGTATCGCTTTTCAAAATTTCAATTAGATCAAAAGTTATTGCAATAAAAGTTTTCACATTTTTTGGATATTTGGCAGGGGAGACGTCATGAACAGGGAAAAATTTCTAACTCCTTTTCAAACAAACTCAATTTTCTTATGTAAAGTCCGACGCTGATCACGAATACATGTAGCTCTTTTCAAAATTTCAATTAGATCAAAAGTTATTGCAATAAAAGTTTTCACATTTTTTGGATATTTGGCAGGGGAGACGTCATGAACAGGGAAAAATTTCTAACTCCTTTTCAAACGAAACTCAATTTTCTTATGTAAAGTCCGACGCTGATCACGAATACATGTAGCTCTTTTCAAAATTTCAATTAGATCAAAAGTTATTGCAATAAAAAGTTTTCACATTTTTTGGATATTTGGCAGGGGAGACGTCATGAACAGGGAAAAATTTCTAACTCCTTTTTCAAAGAAACTCAATTTTCTTATGTAAAGTCCGACGCTGATCACGAATACATGTAGCTCTTTTCAAAATTTCAATTAGATCAAAAGTTATTGCAATAAAAAGTTTTCACATTTTTTGGATATTTGGCAGGGGAGACGTCATGAACAGGGAAAAATTTCTAACTCCTTTTTCAAACGAAACTCAATTTTCTTATGTAAAGTCCGACGCTGATCACGAATACATGTAGCTCTTTTCAAAATTTCAATTAGATCAAAAGTTATTGCAATAAAAGTTTTCACATTTTTTGGATATTTGGCAGGGGAGACGTCATGAACAGGGAAAAATTTCTAACTCCTTTTTCAAAAGAAACTCAATTTTCTTATGTAAAGTCCGACGCTGATCACGAATACATGTAGCTCTTTTCAAAATTTCAATTAGATCAAAAGTTATTGCAATAAAAGTTTTCACATTTTTTGGATATTTGGCAGGGGAGACGTCATGAACAGGGAAAAATTTCTAACTCCTTTTTCAAAAGAAACTCAATTTTCTTATGTAAAGTCCGACGCTGATCACGAATACATGTAGCTCTTTTCAAAATTTCAATTAGATCAAAAGTTATTGCAATAAAAAGTTTTCACATTTTTTGGATATTTGGCAGGGGAGACGTCATGAACAGGGAAAAATTTCTAACTCCTTTTTCAAAAGAAACTCAATTTTCTTATGTAAAGTCCGACGCTGATCACGAATACATGTAGCTCTTTTCAAAATTTCAATTAGATCAAAAGTTATTGCAATAAAAAGTTTTCACATTTTTTGGATATTTGGCAGGGGAGACGTCATGAACAGGGAAAAATTTCTAACTCCTTTTTCAAAAGAAACTCAATTTTCTTATGTAAAGTCCGACGCTGATCACGAATACATGTATCGCTTTTCAAAATTTCAA
Organism: Trichonephila clavata; assembly: GCA_019973975.1. Classification (NCBI taxonomy): domain Eukaryota; kingdom Metazoa; phylum Arthropoda; class Arachnida; order Araneae; family Nephilidae; genus Trichonephila; species Trichonephila clavata. The sequence goes on from BMAO01028489.1 coordinate 2,067, forward strand.
TTAGATCAAAAGTTATTGCAATAAAAGTTTTCACATTTTTTGGATATTTGGCAGGGGAGACGTCATGAACAGGGAAAAATTTCTAACTCCTATTCCAACCAAACTCAATTTTCTTATGTACAATTCGACGCTGATCACGAATACATGTAGCTCTTTTCAAAATTTCAATTAGATCAAAAGTTATTGCAATAAAAGTTTTCACATTTTTTGGATATTTGGCAGGGAGACGTCATGAACAGGGAAAAATTTCTAACTCCTTTTTCAAAAGAAACTCAATTTTCTTATGTAAAGTCCGACGCTGATCACGAATACATGTAGCTCTTTTCAAAATTTCAATTAGATCAAAAGTTATTGCAATAAAAAGTTTTCACATTTTTTGGATATTTGGCAGGGGAGACGTCATGAACAGGGAAAAATTTCTAACTCCTTTTTCAAAAGAAACTCAATTTTCTTATGTAAAGTCCGACGCTGATCACGAATACATGTAGCTCTTTTCAAAATTTCAATTAGATCAAAAGTTATTGCAATAAAAAGTTTTCACATTTTTTGGATATTTGGCAGGGGAGACGTCATGAACAGGGAAAAATTTCTAACTCCTTTTTCAAAAGAAACTCAATTTTCTTATGTAAAGTCCGACGCTGATCACGAATACATGTAGCTCTTTTCAAAATTTCAATTAGATCAAAAGTTATTGCAATAAAAAGTTTTCACATTTTTTGGATATTTGGCAGGGGAGACGTCATGAACAGGGAAAAATTTCTAACTCCTTTTTCAAACGAAACTCAATTTTCTTATGTAAAGTCCGACGCTGATCACGAATACATGTATCGCTTTTCAAAATTTCAATTAGATCAAAAGTTATTGCAATAAAAGTTTTCACATTTTTTGGATATTTGGCAGGGGAGACGTCATGAACAGGGAAAAAATTTCTAACTCCTTTTCAAACAAACTCAATTTTCTTATGTAAAGTCCGACGCTGATCACGAATACATGTAGCTCTTTTCAAAATTTCAATTAGATCAAAAGTTATTGCAATAAAAGTTTTCACATTTTTTGGATATTTGGCAGGGGAGACGTCATGAACAGGGAAAAATTTCTAACTCCTTTTTCAAAGAAACTCAATTTTCTTATGTAAAGTCCGACGCTGATCACGAATACATGTAGCTCTTTTCAAAATTTCAATTAGATCAAAAGTTATTGCAATAAAAAGTTTTCACATTTTTTGGATATTTGGCAGGGAGACGTCATGAACAGGGAAAAAATTTCTAACTCCTTTTTCAAAAGAAACTCAATTTTCTTATGTAAAGTCCGACGCTGATCACGAATACATGTAGCTCTTTTCAAAATTTCAATTAGATCAAAAGTTATTGCAATAAAAGTTTTCACATTTTTTGGATATTTGGCAGGGGAGACGTCATGAACAGGGAAAAATTTCTAACTCCTTTTTCAAACGAAACTCAATTTTCTTATGTAAAGTCCGACGCTGATCACGAATACATGTAGCTCTTTTCAAAATTTCAATTAGATCAAAAGTTATTGCAATAAAAAGTTTTCACATTTTTTGGATATTTGGCAGGGGAGACGTCATGAACAGGGAAAAATTTCTAACTCCTTTTTCAAACGAAACTCAATTTTCTTATGTAAAGTCCGACGCTGATCACGAATACATGTAGCTCTTTTCAAAATTTCAATTAGATCAAAAGTTATTGCAATAAAAGTTTTCACATTTTTTGGATATTTGGCAGGGGAGACGTCATGAACAGGGAAAAATTTCTAACTCCTTTTTCAAAGAAACTCAATTTTCTTATGTAAAGTCCGACGCTGATCACGAATACATGTAGCTCTTTTCAAAATTTCAATTAGATCAAAAGTTATTGCAATAAAAAGTTTTCACATTTTTTGGATATTTGGCAGGGGAGACGTCATGAACAGGGAAAAATTTCTAACTCCTTTTTCAAAAGAAACTCAATTTTCTTATGTAAAGTCCGACGCTGATCACGAATACATGTAGCTCTTTTCAAAATTTCAATTAGATCAAAAGTTATTGCAATAAAAAGTTTTCACATTTTTTGGATATTTGGCAGGGGAGACGTCATGAACAGGGAAAAATTTCTAACTCCTTTTTCAAAGAAACTCAATTTTCTTATGTAAAGTCCGACGCTGATCACGAATACATGTATCTCTTTTCAAAATTTCAATTAGATCAAAAGTTATTGCAATAAAAGTTTTCACATTTTTTGGATATTTGGCAGGGGAGACGTCATGAACAGGGAAAAATTTCTAACTCCTTTTTCAAACGAAACTCAATTTTCTTATGTAAAGTCCGACGCTGATCACGAATACATGTAGCTCTTTTCAAAATTTCAATTAGATCAAAAGTTATTGCAATAAAAAGTTTTCACATTTTTTGGATATTTGGCAGGGGAGACGTCATGAACAGGGAAAAATTTCTAACTCCTTTTTCAAACGAAACTCAATTTTCTTATGTAAAGTCCGACGCTGATCACGAATACATGTAGCTCTTTTCAAAATTTCAATTAGATCAAAAGTTATTGCAATAAAAAGTTTTCACATTTTTTGGATATTTGGCAGGGGAGACGTCATGAACAGGGAAAAATTTCTAACTCCTTTTTCAAAGAAACTCAATTTTCTTATGTAAAGTCCGACGCTGATCACGAATACATGTAGCTCTTTTCAAAATTTCAATTAGATCAAAAGTTATTGCAATAAAAAGTTTTCACATTTTTTGGATATTTGGCAGGGGAGACGTCATGAACAGGGAAAAATTTCTAACTCCTTTTTCAAAGAAACTCAATTTTCTTATGTAAAGTCCGACGCTGATCACGAATACATGTAGCTCTTTTCAAAATTTCAATTAGATCAAAAGTTATTGCAATAAAAAGTTTTCACATTTTTTGGATATTTGGCAGGGGAGACGTCATGAACAGGGAAAAATTTCTAACTCCTTTTTCAAAAGAAACTCAATTTTCTTATGTAAAGTCCGACGCTGATCACGAATACATGTATCGCTTTTCAAAATTTCAATTAGATCAAAAGTTATTGCAATAAAAGTTTTCACATTTTTTGGATATTTGGCAGGGGAGACGTCATGAACAGGGAAAAATTTCTAACTCCTTTTCAAACGAAACTCAATTTTCTTATGTAAAGTCCGACGCTGATCACGAATACATGTAGCTCTTTTCAAAATTTCAATTAGATCAAAAGTTATTGCAATAAAAAGTTTTCACATTTTTTGGATATTTGGCAGGGGAGACGTCATGAACAGGGAAAAAATTTCTAACTCCTTTTCAAACAAACTCAATTTTCTTATGTAAAGTCCGACGCTGATCACGAATACATGTAGCTCTTTTCAAAATTTCAATTAGATCAAAAGTTATTGCAATAAAAAGTTTTCACATTTTTTGGATATTTGGCAGGGGAGACGTCATGAACAGGGAAAAATTTCTAACTCCTTTTTCAAAAGAAACTCAATTTTCTTATGTAAAGTCCGACGCTGATCACGAATACATGTAGCTCTTTTCAAAATTTCAATTAGATCAAAAGTTATTGCAATAAAAAGTTTTCACATTTTTTGGATATTTGGCAGGGGAGACGTCATGAACAGGGAAAAAATTTCTAACTCCTTTTTCAAAAGAAACTCAATTTTCTTATGTAAAGTCCGACGCTGATCACGAATACATGTAGCTCTTTTCAAAATTTCAATTAGATCAAAAGTTATTGCAATAAAAAGTTTTCACATTTTTTGGATATTTGGCAGGGGAGACGTCATGAACAGGGAAAAATTTCTAACTCCTTTTTCAAAAGAAACTCAATTTTCTTATGTAAAGTCCGACGCTGATCACGAATACATGTATCGCTTTTCAAAATTTCAATTAGATCAAAAGTTATTGCAATAAAAGTTTTCACATTTTTTGGATATTTGGCAGGGGAGACGTCATGAACAGGGAAAAAATTTCTAACTCCTTTTCAAACAAACTCAATTTTCTTATGTAAAGTCCGACGCTGATCACGAATACATGTAGCTCTTTTCAAAATTTCAATTAGATCAAAAGTTATTGCAATAAAAAGTTTTCACATTTTTTGGATATTTGGCAGGGGAGACGTCATGAACAGGGAAAAAATTTCTAACTCCTTTTTCAAAAGAAACTCAATTTTCTTATGTAAAGTCCGACGCTGATCACGAATACATGTAGCTCTTTTCAAAATTTCAATTAGATCAAAAGTTATTGCAATAAAAAGTTTTCACATTTTTTGGATATTTGGCAGGGGAGACGTCATGAACAGGGAAAAATTTCTAACTCCTTTTTCAAAAGAAACTCAATTTTCTTATGTAAAGTCCGACGCTGATCACGAATACATGTAGCTCTTTTCAAAATTTCAATTAGATCAAAAGTTATTGCAATAAAAAGTTTTCACATTTTTTGGATATTTGGCAGGGGAGACGTCATGAACAGGGAAAAATTTCTAACTCCTTTTTCAAAAGAAACTCAATTTTCTTATGTAAAGTCCGACGCTGATCACGAATACATGTAGCTCTTTTCAAAATTTCAATTAGATCAAAAGTTATTGCAATAAAAGTTTTCACATTTTTTGGATATTTGGCAGGGGAGACGTCATGAACAGGGAAAAATTTCTAACTCCTTTTTCAAACGAAACTCAATTTTCTTATGTAAAGTCCGACGCTGATCACGAATACATGTAGCTCTTTTCAAAATTTCAATTAGATCAAAAGTTATTGCAATAAAAAGTTTTCACATTTTTTGGATATTTGGCAGGGGAGACGTCATGAACAGGGAAAAATTTCTAACTCCTTTTTCAAAAGAAACTCAATTTTCTTATGTAAAGTCCGACGCTGATCACGAATACATGTAGCTCTTTTCAAAATTTCAATTAGATCAAAAGTTATTGCAATAAAAAGTTTTCACATTTTTTGGATATTTGGCAGGGGAGACGTCATGAACAGGGAAAAATTTCTAACTCCTTTTTCAAACGAAACTCAATTTTCTTATGTAAAGTCCGACGCTGATCACGAATACATGTAGCTCTTTTCAAAATTTCAATTAGATCAAAAGTTATTGCAATAAAAAGTTTTCACATTTTTTGGATATTTGGCAGGGGAGACGTCATGAACAGGGAAAAATTTCTAACTCCTTTTCAAACGAAACTCAATTTTCTTATGTAAAGTCCGACGCTGATCACGAATACATGTAGCTCTTTTCAAAATTTCAATTAGATCAAAAGTTATTGCAATAAAAGTTTTCACATTTTTTGGATATTTGGCAGGGGAGACGTCATGAACAGGGAAAAATTTCTAACTCCTTTTTCAAAAGAAACTCAATTTTCTTATGTAAAGTCCGACGCTGATCACGAATACATGTAGCTCTTTTCAAAATTTCAATTAGATCAAAAGTTATTGCAATAAAAAGTTTTCACATTTTTTGGATATTTGGCAGGGGAGACGTCATGAACAGGGAAAAATTTCTAACTCCTTTTTCAAAAGAAACTCAATTTTCTTATGTAAAGTCCGACGCTGATCACGAATACATGTATCGCTTTTCAAAATTTCAATTAGATCAAAAGTTATTGCAATAAAAGTTTTCACATTTTTTGGATATTTGGCAGGGGAGACGTCATGAACAGGGAAAAAATTTCTAACTCCTTTTCAAACGAAACTCAATTTTCTTATGTAAAGTCCGACGCTGATCACGAATACATGTAGCTCTTTTCAAAATTTCAATTAGATCAAAAGTTATTGCAATAAAAGTTTTCACATTTTTTGGATATTTGGCAGGGGAGACGTCATGAACAGGGAAAAATTTCTAACTCCTTTTTCAAAAGAAACTCAATTTTCTTATGTAAAGTCCGACGCTGATCACGAATACATGTAGCTCTTTTCAAAATTTCAATTAGATCAAAAGTTATTGCAATAAAAGTTTTCACATTTTTTGGATATTTGGCAGGGGAGACGTCATGAACAGGGAAAAATTTCTAACTCCTTTTTCAAAGAAACTCAATTTTCTTATGTAAAGTCCGACGCTGATCACGAATACATGTAGCTCTTTTCAAAATTTCAATTAGATCAAAAGTTATTGCAATAAAAAGTTTTCACATTTTTTGGATATTTGGCAGGGGAGACGTCATGAACAGGGAAAAATTTCTAACTCCTTTTTCAAAAGAAACTCAATTTTCTTATGTAAAGTCCGACGCTGATCACGAATACATGTAGCTCTTTTCAAAATTTCAATTAGATCAAAAGTTATTGCAATAAAAAGTTTTCACATTTTTTGGATATTTGGCAGGGGAGACGTCATGAACAGGGAAAAAATTTCTAACTCCTTTTCAAACCAAACTCAATTTTCTTATGTAAAGTCCGACGCTGATCACGAATACATGTAGCTCTTTTCAAAATTTCAATTAGATCAAAAGTTATTGCAATAAAAAGTTTTCACATTTTTTGGATATTTGGCAGGGGAGACGTCATGAACAGGGAAAAATTTCTAACTCCTTTTTCAAACGAAACTCAATTTTCTTATGTAAAGTCCGACGCTGATCACGAATACATGTAGCTCTTTTCAAAATTTCAATTAGATCAAAAGTTATTGCAATAAAAGTTTTCACATTTTTTGGATATTTGGCAGGGGAGACGTCATGAACAGGGAAAAATTTCTAACTCCTTTTTCAAACGAAACTCAATTTTCTTATGTAAAGTCCGACGCTGATCACGAATACATGTAGCTCTTTTCAAAATTTCAATTAGATCAAAAGTTATTGCAATAAAAAGTTTTCACATTTTTTGGATATTTGGCAGGGGAGACGTCATGAACAGGGAAAAATTTCTAACTCCTTTTTCAAAGAAACTCAATTTTCTTATGTAAAGTCCGACGCTGATCACGAATACATGTAGCTCTTTTCAAAATTTCAATTAGATCAAAAGTTATTGCAATAAAAAGTTTTCACATTTTTTGGATATTTGGCAGGGGAGACGTCATGAACAGGGAAAAATTTCTAACTCCTTTTTCAAAAGAAACTCAATTTTCTTATGTAAAGTCCGACGCTGATCACGAATACATGTAGCTCTTTTCAAAATTTCAATTAGATCAAAAGTTATTGCAATAAAAAGTTTTCACATTTTTTGGATATTTGGCAGGGGAGACGTCATGAACAGGGAAAAATTTCTAACTCCTTTTTCAAAGAAACTCAATTTTCTTATGTAAAGTCCGACGCTGATCACGAATACATGTAGCTCTTTTCAAAATTTCAATTAGATCAAAAGTTATTGCAATAAAAAGTTTTCACATTTTTTGGATATTTGGCAGGGGAGACGTCATGAACAGGGAAAAATTTCTAACTCCTTTTTCAAAAGAAACTCAATTTTCTTATGTAAAGTCCGACGCTGATCACGAATACATGTAGCTCTTTTCAAAATTTCAATTAGATCAAAAGTTATTGCAATAAAAAGTTTTCACATTTTTTGGATATTTGGCAGGGGAGACGTCATGAACAGGGAAAAATTTCTAACTCCTTTTTCAAACGAAACTCAATTTTCTTATGTAAAGTCCGACGCTGATCACGAATACATGTAGCTCTTTTCAAAATTTCAATTAGATCAAAAGTTATTGCAATAAAAAGTTTTCACATTTTTTGGATATTTGGCAGGGGAGACGTCATGAACAGGGAAAAATTTCTAACTCCTTTTTCAAAAGAAACTCAATTTTCTTATGTAAAGTCCGACGCTGATCACGAATACATGTAGCTCTTTTCAAAATTTCAATTAGATCAAAAGTTATTGCAATAAAAAGTTTTCACATTTTTTGGATATTTGGCAGGGGAGACGTCATGAACAGGGAAAAATTTCTAACTCCTTTTTCAAAAGAAACTCAATTTTCTTATGTAAAGTCCGACGCTGATCACGAATACATGTAGCTCTTTTCAAAATTTCAATTAGATCAAAAGTTATTGCAATAAAAAGTTTTCACATTTTTTGGATATTTGGCAGGGGAGACGTCATGAACAGGGAAAAATTTCTAACTCCTTTTCAAAAGAAACTCAATTTTCTTATGTAAAGTCCGACGCTGATCACGAATACATGTAGCTCTTTTCAAAATTTCAATTAGATCAAAAGTTATTGCAATAAAAAGTTTTCACATTTTTTGGATATTTGGCAGGGGAGACGTCATGAACAGGGAAAAATTTCTAACTCCTTTTTCAAAGAAACTCAATTTTCTTATGTAAAGTCCGACGCTGATCACGAATACATGTAGCTCTTTTCAAAATTTCAATTAGATCAAAAGTTATTGCAATAAAAAGTTTTCACATTTTTTGGATATTTGGCAGGGGAGACGTCATGAACAGGGAAAAATTTCTAACTCCTTTTTCAAAGAAACTCAATTTTCTTATGTAAAGTCCGACGCTGATCACGAATACATGTAGCTCTTTTCAAAATTTCAATTAGATCAAAAGTTATTGCAATAAAAAGTTTTCACATTTTTTGGATATTTGGCAGGGGAGACGTCATGAACAGGGAAAAATTTCTAACTCCTTTTTCAAACAAACTCAATTTTCTTATGTAAAGTCCGACGCTGATCACGAATACATGTAGCTCTTTTCAAAATTTCAATTAGATCAAAAGTTATTGCAATAAAAAGTTTTCACATTTTTTGGATATTTGGCAGGGGAGACGTCATGAACAGGGAAAAATTTCTAACTCCTTTTTCAAAGAAACTCAATTTTCTTATGTAAAGTCCGACGCTGATCACGAATACATGTAGCTCTTTTCAAAATTTCAATTAGATCAAAAGTTATTGCAATAAAAAGTTTTCACATTTTTTGGATATTTGGCAGGGGAGACGTCATGAACAGGGAAAAATTTCTAACTCCTTTTTCAAAAGAAACTCAATTTTCTTATGTAAAGTCCGACGCTGATCACGAATACATGTATCTCTTTTCAAAATTTCAATTAGATCAAAAGTTATTGCAATAAAAAGTTTTCACATTTTTTGGATATTTGGCAGGGGAGACGTCATGAACAGGGAAAAATTTCTAACTCCTTTTTCAAACGAAACTCAATTTTCTTATGTAAAGTCCGACGCTGATCACGAATACATGTAGCTCTTTTCAAAATTTCAATTAGATCAAAAGTTATTGCAATAAAAGTTTTCACATTTTTTGGATATTTGGCAGGGGAGACGTCATGAACAGGGAAAAAATTTCTAACTCCTTTTTCAAACAAACTCAATTTTCTTATGTAAAGTCCGACGCTGATCACGAATACATGTAGCTCTTTTCAAAATTTCAATTAGATCAAAAGTTATTGCAATAAAAAGTTTTCACATTTTTTGGATATTTGGCAGGGAGACGTCATGAACAGGGAAAAATTTCTAACTCCTTTTTCAAACGAAACTCAATTTTCTTATGTAAAGTCCGACGCTGATCACGAATACATGTAGCTCTTTTCAAAATTTCAATTAGATCAAAAGTTATTGCAATAAAAAGTTTTCACATTTTTTGGATATTTGGCAGGGGAGACGTCATGAACAGGGAAAAATTTCTAACTCCTTTTTCAAACGAAACTCAATTTTCTTATGTAAAGTCCGACGCTGATCACGAATACATGTAGCTCTTTTCAAAATTTCAATTAGATCAAAAGTTATTGCAATAAAAAGTTTTCACATTTTTTGGATATTTGGCAGGGGAGACGTCATGAACAGGGAAAAATTTCTAACTCCTTTTTCAAAAGAAACTCAATTTTCTTATGTAAAGTCCGACGCTGATCACGAATACATGTAGCTCTTTTCAAAATTTCAATTAGATCAAAAGTTATTGCAATAAAAAGTTTTCACATTTTTTGGATATTTGGCAGGGGAGACGTCATGAACAGGGAAAAATTTCTAACTCCTTTTTCAAAAGAAACTCAATTTTCTTATGTAAAGTCCGACGCTGATCACGAATACATGTAGCTCTTTTCAAAATTTCAATTAGATCAAAAGTTATTGCAATAAAAAGTTTTCACATTTTTTGGATATTTGGCAGGGGAGACGTCATGAACAGGGAAAAATTTCTAACTCCTTTTTCAAAGAAACTCAATTTTCTTATGTAAAGTCCGACGCTGATCACGAATACATGTATGCTCTTTTCAAAATTTCAATTAGATCAAAAGTTATTGCAATAAAAAGTTTTCACATTTTTTGGATATTTGGCAGGGGAGACGTCATGAACAGGGAAAAAATTTCTAACTCCTTTTCAAACGAAACTCAATTTTCTTATGTAAAGTCCGACGCTGATCACGAATACATGTAGCTCTTTTCAAAATTTCAATTAGATCAAAAGTTATTGCAATAAAAAGTTTTCACATTTTTTGGATATTTGGCAGGGGAGACGTCATGAACAGGGAAAAATTTCTAACTCCTTTTTCAAAGAAACTCAATTTTCTTATGTAAAGTCCGACGCTGATCACGAATACATGTAGCTCTTTTCAAAATTTCAATTAGATCAAAAGTTATTGCAATAAAAAGTTTTCACATTTTTTGGATATTTGGCAGGGGAGACGTCATGAACAGGGAAAAATTTCTAACTCCTTTTTCAAAAGAAACTCAATTTTCTTATGTAAAGTCCGACGCTGATCACGAATACATGTAGCTCTTTTCAAAATTTCAATTAGATCAAAAGTTATTGCAATAAAAAGTTTTCACATTTTTTGGATATTTGGCAGGGGAGACGTCATGAACAGGGAAAAATTTCTAACTCCTTTTTCAAAGAAACTCAATTTTCTTATGTAAAGTCCGACGCTGATCACGAATACATGTAGCTCTTTTCAAAATTTCAATTAGATCAAAAGTTATTGCAATAAAAGTTTTCACATTTTTTGGATATTTGGCAGGGGAGACGTCATGAACAGGGAAAAATTTCTAACTCCTTTTTCAAACGAAACTCAATTTTCTTATGTAAAGTCCGACGCTGATCACGAATACATGTAGCTCTTTTCAAAATTTCAATTAGATCAAAAGTTATTGCAATAAAAGTTTTCACATTTTTTGGATATTTGGCAGGGGAGACGTCATGAACAGGGAAAAATTTCTAACTCCTTTTTCAAACGAAACTCAATTTTCTTATGTAAAGTCCGACGCTGATCACGAATACATGTAGCTCTTTTCAAAATTTCAATTAGATCAAAAGTTATTGCAATAAAAAGTTTTCACATTTTTTGGATATTTGGCAGGGAGACGTCATGAACAGGGAAAAATTTCTAACTCCTTTTTCAAAGAAACTCAATTTTCTTATGTAAAGTCCGACGCTGATCACGAATACATGTAGCTCTTTTCAAAATTTCAATTAGATCAAAAGTTATTGCAATAAAAAGTTTTCACATTTTTTGGATATTTGGCAGGGGAGACGTCATGAACAGGGAAAAATTTCTAACTCCTTTTTCAAAAGAAACTCAATTTTCTTATGTAAAGTCCGACGCTGATCACGAATACATGTAGCTCTTTTCAAAATTTCAATTAGATCAAAAGTTATTGCAATAAAAAGTTTTCACATTTTTTGGATATTTGGCAGGGGAGACGTCATGAACAGGGAAAAAATTTCTAACTCCTTTTTCAAACGAAACTCAATTTTCTTATGTAAAGTCCGACGCTGATCACGAATACATGTAGCTCTTTTCAAAATTTCAATTAGATCAAAAGTTATTGCAATAAAAAGTTTTCACATTTTTTGGATATTTGGCAGGGGAGACGTCATGAACAGGGAAAAATTTCTAACTCCTTTTTCAAACGAAACTCAATTTTCTTATGTAAAGTCCGACGCTGATCACGAATACATGTAGCTCTTTTCAAAATTTCAATTAGATCAAAAGTTATTGCAATAAAAAGTTTTCACATTTTTTGGATATTTGGCAGGGGAGACGTCATGAACAGGGAAAAATTTCTAACTCCTTTTTCAAAAGAAACTCAATTTTCTTATGTAAAGTCCGACGCTGATCACGAATACATGTAGCTCTTTTCAAAATTTCAATTAGATCAAAAGTTATTGCAATAAAAAGTTTTCACATTTTTTGGATATTTGGCAGGGGAGACGTCATGAACAGGGAAAAATTTCTAACTCCTTTTTCAAAAGAAACTCAATTTTCTTATGTAAAGTCCGACGCTGATCACGAATACATGTAGCTCTTTTCAAAATTTCAATTAGATCAAAAGTTATTGCAATAAAAAGTTTTCACATTTTTTGGATATTTGGCAGGGAGACGTCATGAACAGGGAAAAATTTCTAACTCCTTTTTCAAAAGAAACTCAATTTTCTTATGTAAAGTCCGACGCTGATCACGAATACATGTAGCTCTTTTCAAAATTTCAATTAGATCAAAAGTTATTGCAATAAAAAGTTTTCACATTTTTTGGATATTTGGCAGGGGAGACGTCATGAACAGGGAAAAATTTCTAACTCCTTTTTCAAACGAAACTCAATTTTCTTATGTAAAGTCCGACGCTGATCACGAATACATGTAGCTCTTTTCAAAATTTCAATTAGATCAAAAGTTATTGCAATAAAAAGTTTTCACATTTTTTGGATATTTGGCAGGGGAGACGTCATGAACAGGGAAAAATTTCTAACTCCTTTTTCAAACGAAACTCAATTTTCTTATGTAAAGTCCGACGCTGATCACGAATACATGTAGCTCTTTTCAAAATTTCAATTAGATCAAAAGTTATTGCAATAAAAAGTTTTCACATTTTTTGGATATTTGGCAGGGGAGACGTCATGAACAGGGGAAAAATTTCTAACTCCTTTTTCAAAAGAAACTCAATTTTCTTATGTAAAGTCCGACACTGATCACGAAAACATGTAGCTCTTTTCAAAATTTCAATTAGATCAAAAGTTATTGCAATAAAAAGTTTTCACATTTTTTGGATATTTGGCAGGGGAGACGTCATGAACAGGGAAAAAATTTCTAACTCCTTTTTCAAACGAAACTCAATTTTCTTATGTAAAGTCCGACGCTGATCACGAATACATGTAGCTCTTTTCAAAATTTCAATTAGATCAAAAGTTATTGCAATAAAAGTTTTCACATTTTTTGGATATTTGGCAGGGGAGACGTCATGAACAGGGAAAAATTTCTAACTCCTTTTCAAACAAACTCAATTTTCTTATGTAAAGTCCGACGCTGATCACGAATACATGTAGCTCTTTTCAAAATTTCAATTAGATCAAAAGTTATTGCAATAAAAAGTTTTCACATTTTTTGGATATTTGGCAGGGGAGACGTCATGAACAGGGAAAAATTTCTAACTCCTTTTTCAAAAGAAACTCAATTTTCTTATGTAAAGTCCGACGCTGATCACGAATACATGTAGCTCTTTTCAAAATTTCAATTAGATCAAAAGTTATTGCAATAAAAAGTTTTCACATTTTTTGGATATTTGGCAGGGGAGACGTCATGAACAGGGAAAAAATTTCTAACTCCTTTTTCAAACGAAACTCAATTTTCTTATGTAAAGTCCGACGCTGATCACGAATACATGTAGCTCTTTTCAAAATTTCAATTAGATCAAAAGTTATTGCAATAAAAGTTTTCACATTTTTTGGATATTTGGCAGGGGAGACGTCATGAACAGGGAAAAATTTCTAACTCCTTTTTCAAACGAAACTCAATTTTCTTATGTAAAGTCCGACGCTGATCACGAATACATGTAGCTCTTTTCAAAATTTCAATTAGATCAAAAGTTATTGCAATAAAAAGTTTTCACATTTTTTGGATATTTGGCAGGGGAGACGTCATGAACAGGGAAAAATTTCTAACTCCTTTTTCAAACGAAACTCAATTTTCTTATGTAAAGTCCGACGCTGATCACGAATACATGTAGCTCTTTTCAAAATTTCAATTAGATCAAAAGTTATTGCAATAAAAAGTTTTCACATTTTTTGGATATTTGGCAGGGGAGACGTCATGAACAGGGAAAAATTTCTAACTCCTTTTTCAAAGAAACTCAATTTTCTTATGTAAAGTCCGACGCTGATCACGAATACATGTAGCTCTTTTCAAAATTTCAATTAGATCAAAAGTTATTGCAATAAAAGTTTTCACATTTTTTGGATATTTGGCAGGGAGACGTCATGAACAGGGAAAAAATTTCTAACTCCTTTTCAAACAAACTCAATTTTCTTATGTAAAGTCCGACGCTGATCACGAATACATGTAGCTCTTTTCAAAATTTCAATTAGATCAAAAGTTATTGCAATAAAAAGTTTTCACATTTTTTGGATATTTGGCAGGGAGACGTCATGAACAGGGAAAAATTTCTAACTCCTTTTTCAAACAAACTCAATTTTCTTATGTAAAGTCCGACGCTGATCACGAATACATGTAGCTCTTTTCAAAATTTCAATTAGATCAAAAGTTATTGCAATAAAAGTTTTCACATTTTTTGGATATTTGGCAGGGAGACGTCATGAACAGGGAAAAAATTTCTAACTCCTTTTCAAACAAACTCAATTTTCTTATGTAAAGTCCGACGCTGATCACGAATACATGTAGCTCTTTTCAAAATTTCAATTAGATCAAAAGTTATTGCAATAAAAAGTTTTCACATTTTTTGGATATTTGGCAGGGGAGACGTCATGAACAGGGAAAAATTTCTAACTCCTTTTTCAAAGAAACTCAATTTTCTTATGTAAAGTCCGACGCTGATCACGAATACATGTAGCTCTTTTCAAAATTTCAATTAGATCAAAAGTTATTGCAATAAAAAGTTTTCACATTTTTTGGATATTTGGCAGGGGAGACGTCATGAACAGGGAAAAAATTTCTAACTCCTTTTCAAACAAACTCAATTTTCTTATGTAAAGTCCGACGCTGATCACGAATACATGTAGCTCTTTTCAAAATTTCAATTAGATCAAAAGTTATTGCAATAAAAAGTTTTCACATTTTTTGGATATTTGGCAGGGGAGACGTCATGAACAGGGAAAAAATTTCTAACTCCTTTTCCAACAAACTCAATTTTCTTATGTAAAGTCCGACGCTGATCACGAATACATGTAGCTCTTTTCAAAATTTCAATTAGATCAAAAGTTATTGCAATAAAAAGTTTTCACATTTTTTGGATATTTGGCAGGGAGACGTCATGAACAGGGAAAAATTTCTAACTCCTTTTTCAAACAAACTCAATTTTCTTATGTAAAGTCCGACGCTGATCACGAATACATGTAGCTCTTTTCAAAATTTCAATTAGATCAAAAGTTATTGCAATAAAAAGTTTTCACATTTTTTGGATATTTGGCAGGGGAGACGTCATGAACAGGGAAAAATTTCTAACTCCTTTTTCAAAGAAACTCAATTTTCTTATGTAAAGTCCGACGCTGATCACGAATACATGTAGCTCTTTTCAAAATTTCAATTAGATCAAAAGTTATTGCAATAAAAAGTTTTCACATTTTTTGGATATTTGGCAGGGAGACGTCATGAACAGGGAAAAATTTCTAACTCCTTTTCAAACGAAACTCAATTTTCTTATGTAAAGTCCGACGCTGATCACGAATACATGTAGCTCTTTTCAAAATTTCAATTAGATCAAAAGTTATTGCAATAAAAAGTTTTCACATTTTTTGGATATTTGGCAGGGAGACGTCATGAACAGGGAAAAAATTTCTAACTCCTATTCAAACCAAACTCAATTTTCTTATGTAAATCCGACGCTGATCACGAATACATGTAGCTCTTTTCAAAATTTCAATTAGATCAAAAGTTATTGCAATAAAAAGTTTTCACATTTTTTGGATATTTGGCAGGGAGACGTCATGAACAGGGAAAAATTTCTAACTCCTTTTCAAAGAAACTCAATTTTCTTATGTAAAGTCCGACGCTGATCACGAATACATGTAGCTCTTTTCAAAATTTCAATTAGATCAAAAGTTATTGCAATAAAAAGTTTTCACATTTTTTGGATATTTGGCAGGGAGACGTCATGAACAGGGAAAAAATTTCTAACTCCTTTTTCAAAAGAAACTCAATTTTCTTATGTAAAGTCCGACGCTGATCACGAATACATGTAGCTCTTTTCAAAATTTCAATTAGATCAAAAGTTATTGCAATAAAAAGTTTTCACATTTTTTGGATATTTGGCAGGGGAGACGTCATGAACAGGGAAAAATTTCTAACTCCTTTTCAAACGAAACTCAATTTTCTTATGTAAAGTCCGACGCTGATCACGAATACATGTATCGCTTTTCAAAATTTCAATTAGATCAAAAGTTATTGCAATAAAAAGTTTTCACATTTTTTGGATATTTGGCAGGGAGACGTCATGAACAGGGAAAAAATTTCTAACTCCTATTCCAACCAAACTCAATTTTCTTATGTAAATTCGACGCTGATCACGAATACATGTAGCTCTTTTCAAAATTTCAATTAGATCAAAAGTTATTGCAATAAAAAGTTTTCACATTTTTTGGATATTTGGCAGGGAGACGTCATGAACAGGGAAAAAATTTCTAACTCCTTTTCAAAGAAACTCAATTTTCTTATGTAAAGTCCGACGCTGATCACGAATACATGTAGCTCTTTTCAAAATTTCAATTAGATCAAAAGTTATTGCAATAAAAAGTTTTCACATTTTTTGGATATTTGGCAGGGAGACGTCATGAACAGGGAAAAAATTTCTAACTCCTATTTCAAACAAACTCAATTTTCTTATGTAAAGTCCGACGCTGATCACGAATACATGTAGCTCTTTTCAAAATTTCAATTAGATCAAAAGTTATTGCAATAAAAAGTTTCACATTTTTTGGATATTTGGCAGGGAGACGTCATGAACAGGGAAAAATTTCTAACTCCTTTTCAAACAAACTCAATTTTCTTATGTAAAGTCCGACGCTGATCACGAATACATGTAGCGCTTTTCAAAATTTCAATTAGATCAAAAGTTATTGCAATAAAAATTTTCACATTTTTTGGATATTTGGCAGGGAGACGTCATGAACAGGGAAAAAATTTCTAACTCCTATTCAACCAAACTCAATTTTCTTATGTAAATCCGACGCTGATCACGAATACATGTAGCTCTTTTCAAAATTTCAATTAGATCAAAAGTTATTGCAATAAAAATTTTCACATTTTTTGGATATTTGGCAGGGGAGACGTCATGAACAGGGAAAAATTTCTAACTCCTATTCAAACAAACTCAATTTTCTTATGTAAAGTCCGACGCTGATCACGAATACATGTAGCTCTTTTCAAAATTTCAATTAGATCAAAAGTTATTGCAATAAAAAGTTTCACATTTTTTGGATATTTGGCAGGGAGACGTCATGAACAGGGAAAAAATTTCTAACTCCTATTCAAACAAACTCAATTTTCTTATGTAAATCCGACGCTGATCACGAATACATGTACTCTTTTCAAAATTTCAATTAGATCAAAAGTTATTGCAATAAAAAATTTTCACATTTTTTGGATATTTGGCAGGGAGACGTCATGAACAGGGAAAAATTTCTAACTCCTATTCAACAAACTCAATTTTCTTATGTAAATCCGACGCTGATCACGAATACATTACGCTTTTCAAAATTTCAATTAGATCAAAAGTATTGCAATTAAGGTATGTGACTACCCTAAAATCATGTGTTTGGTGAAATTTTTCGAAATTTTTTTTATGTTTTTATATTATAGCCCATATATTTAAGATTCCAAAAATACTTTATTTTAGTTCCTACGATATTTAGAAGCAAAGTTATAGCTTAATTAGTAAACCGGAAATGGAATTTTCAAAACCGGAAATGGGTATTTAAAGAGACATAAAATGTAAACAAATAGTTTGAACTCCTTTTTCGTGACTTTTAAGCAAGATAAACATTCATTACTTATTGTAAATACAGATCAAGGTATCCTTTACTTATTTAATAATATTTTTTTTCCATCTGGCAACTGTTTTTTTTAATTCAAGCTTGTTTTATTGAATGGCAATACTATTATCGTCTATACTTTGTTTACATTGTTCATTCGAAAGCGTTCTTCTTTATTACTAATTATTTTTGATATTTTTACAATTTATTCATTTATTTTATTTAATTTTAACGTTTTATTTCATTGTGAATAATTTCAAAATGCCGAAAACTAGATCAAAAGTGACTAGAAAGAGAAGGTTTTATGGAAACAGATTTACCAAGTCAGCACCAAACAGTAACAAGGCGTCGTCTGCAAGTGAAGCAAAATTGAGCACTAATGACAGTTTTGATGTGCCTGAACCTATATTTCATGGTTCTACAGGTAATCGAATTATTGATTTCCAAGCTTTATTGGGAATTATTTCAATCCTGTGTTGTCCGGAATGCTATGCAACTGGATTGAAACTAACAGAAGATTCCAGGAAGGACTTTGCTCTAACTTGTGTGTGTCTTGCAGTTGTGGATTCATGACTGGCTTTACTTCTACCCGTAAAGAAAATAAAAAATTCACTCTCAATACTTTATTGGTATTTGGATTGAGATTGATTGGCAGGGGATTCACAGCTGGTAAGAAGTTGCTATGTACTTTAAATTTGCCCTGCATTTCTAAAAACACCTTCAGAGCTCATGAACTCTAACTGCTGGAAGCAGTACAGTTTTGTTCTGAAGAAAATATGAAAGCTGCATCAACAGAAGTGCGAAATTTAAAAAAAAAGTACAACTTGTGGTGTTTCAGTAGATGGCACATGGCAGCGGAGAGGCCATATGTCGCTTAATGGCTGCGTCTCAGCTATTTCCATTGATACTGGGAAAATTTTAGATTTGGAAGTAATGACTCAGTATTGCAAAATGTGTGAAATGAAAGTGAAATCTGCGCATGAATGCTCAAACTATAAAGGATCCTCAGGAAATATGGAAGCTGTTGGAGCTTTCAGAATTTTTGAAAGATCATTGATAAAACGAGACTTGCAGTACACCGAGTACTATGGTGATGGGGATTCCAAGGGCTTTTTACAAGTAAAGAATATATATGGGGAAAACAGTGTCTCAAAACTCGAATGTATAGGTCATATACAAAAAAGAGTAGGCTCACGTCTAAGGAAACTAAAAAAGAACACCAAAGGACTTGGTGGAAAGGGCAAACTAACTGATAAATTTATCGATAAACTGCAGAACTATTACGGGATTGCCATCCGTAGCAATGTTGGATGTCTCGAAAAAATGCAATCTGCTGTAATAGCTGTTTTCTTTCACTGCTGCTCTAGCAATCAAAATCCCATGCATGGGCAATGTCCTACAGGTAAAGACAGCTGGTGAAAGTATAAACGAGCATTATGCGATGAAAAAGTACACATAGACAAAACAACAGGCCTTTCAAATTCAGTTATTAAAGTGATAAAGCCCACTTACTTAGCACTCTGTGACACAGATTTGTTAAAAAAATGCCTCCATGGCATGACCCAAAATAATAATGAAAGTTTTAATAATGTATTATGGTCTATTTTACCAAAAGAAATTTTTGTTCACAAGAAAACTTTGTTTTTGGGTTCACACATTGCTGTCCTATTATATAATTCAGGTTATTTGGACTGTTGCATGTATTTAATTATTTAGGTATGGTAATTGATCCAATGATACTTAAAAACTACATGGGAATCGACACAGAACGTATTCAAAAATCAAAACGCCAGTCATTACCCTCAACAAAACTCTCCAGAAAACAGCAAAAAGCCAAAAAAAAGTCAAAATTAGCTAAAAATGAAGCTAAAGAAGGCTTAACCTATAAATATGGGGAGTTTTGAAAATGTTTTGTAAGTAGAAAAGTATTTATTTTGTGTTAAAAAAAATTTTAATGTGTTTTACGAGAAACTTTTTCAATATTTTTCTTCACGATAAAGTTCACTATACAAAATATTTTTAAGATAGTAAATTGAAATTTTCAGAACATGTTTTGTGTAGTTCTATCTGTGTTATGAATCAAAATCTAATGTCTGTATATATATATATAAATATTTAATTGCTTTTTTATGAAAAAAAGCATTAATTTTTTTAAAAATGAGTTTTTGCATACAATTTGGCGTATTTAAAAAACTTTTTCAAGTATTACAAATCTTTTGATACCTAACACAGATAAAGATGTTATTTATGTGCTGTATAAATATTATATGAATACACTTATTAGAATTTTGTGTAAAAGATTTGTCGTAACTGCAATTTTTCACCAAAATTTCGCTAAAAACGACAATTGTTATAGTGTATAAAATTCTCAGGAAAACAGCAAAAGGTTAAAAAAAATTCCAAATAAGTCTTACATGAAATTTAAAAGAGCTTGAGCTATAAATATGGTGAGTTTAAAAAATGTACAATCAGTAGAAAATTTTTCACATAGCATTAAAATCTTTAAATGCATTTTCTGAGAAACTATGTTTTTCAATTTTTTTCTTCACGGTACGGTTGACTACAAGATTTCTTTTTAAGATATTGACTTAAATTTTCAGAGAATCTTTAATTTAGTTTTATCTGTAGTCTAGTCTATAATCTAATACCTGTGTATATATTTATTTATTTTATTGCACTTTTTGTGAGAAAATAACATTAGTTTTTTGTAAAAAAATGAGTTTTTGCATAAAAATTGACATATTTCGAAAACTTTACAGAAGTACTATAAATTTCATAGTTATAATCACAGAAAATGATGTTATTTATGTACTGTATAAATATTATTAGAATATATGTATCAGAATTTTCAACACAATCCTTACCGTAATTGCAATTTTTCACTAAAATTTCACTCAAAATTCCCTATATTTCCAAAAATATTTATAACTTTGTAAAAACTGTGTTTGAATTCTTACTTTTATGTCCCATTACAAAAAAAATATGTTTACATAAGTGAAATTTTACATATTTCAAAAAAAGTGCTCCGAA